>JAZHYW010001208.1:130000-221197 GCA_037355805.1 Ixodes ricinus
GGACTTGTTTCGACTCACCTTATGCAACTCTACGTTTCGAAGAACTCCTGCTGAGTTTTACATACACATCACAGTAAACTTCATTCTTTGTCGTTTTTTTGAAAGTTGGGAAGATGGATATCAAGTTCGGTGTTCACAATGAAATTCCAACAATTTTATGTCAAAAAGCGGGAATCCAACGATATAATCACTCAGAGATACGAGGGGGTCTGCAGGTACAACGAAACGAGCTGTGGATACTGCACCGAAATAAGCCCCCAGGACGTTACGAGGAGCGAAAGTCTAGGACGCTAACACGCAACAATCCACAACAAGATAACGAGTCCTACACTCGCCATGACGATACGAAACCGAGATCCGCTAGAATAAAACGTCTGAAAAAGAAAGCAAAAAAAAAAATCAGTCCAAAGGTACCAAATAAAAAACCTTATTTCCGACATAGACTCCTCTACTGAGAACTACATGGACGAGCGAAAAATGAACCCACTTTCTGCTAGGCATAGCGCCCTTCAGCTATACCGAAACGACCTGGAGTCTGAAATCGAAATGCTGGTAGGCAAGAAATGGCTTCAACAGAACTCCGTTTGAACGATTGAACGCAACGACCGAATCATTACGCACATAGCCAAGTTCAGTCAGGAAATGTAGGAATTTCAGGAAACGAGGATTCAAGCCGATGTAATGCAGTTTCAGAAGAAAAGCAACGAAGACGTTGCAGCTTCGCAGGTGCAACTTCGGAACTAAAACTTCGGTGATTATCACCTGCAGCAGCGGAGTAACAACCTCTCTGGGGACAGTTCAAACATACCACCTCTGAGAACGAAAGGATGTATAAAGCTGAGAAGTTTCTATACCCGATTTCAACGCTCGCGGGAGCAGCAGCGGTAGCTAATGTTGACGAAGCGCAAGTTACAAGACAACAGCAGGGTTATGATTGTTCGTTGGCCCCGTCCTGAAATGTGAAGATAATTAGCGTGCACGCAGCGCAAGCTACAAGACATTAGGGGACTGTGAGTGTTAGTCTGCTGTGTTTCGTGATTCTTCCATTCTCGTCTAGAACTACACCCCTAGGCCACACGCCCGATGTACAATTTTTCTCCCTGAAATTTGGCTTTAATTCATCATGCCACTTTTGTAATTTTATTGTTTATTTTAGCCTGTTTCCTCGTGTACCGTTCGTGCTTTTGTCCTATATATCATGTTAGATGGTTTTCGCGAGTACTTCATGGTATTCATTAATTCCCTTTGTTTTTACATAAATTCAATGAGCGACCGGATGCCCTACGTGCACTCTCTCTCTTCAATGACGAATCCTATCGAATACGCTATGCCCTTCGTAGGCGTCAGAAGAACGTCACATACTCTAATACTTTTGTCTCCTGAAGAAAGCGGCAAAGGCTGGTAAATTGAGTGTGCTGGGTCAACCCATTTCAGACGGGACCCATTTGTTGCTAAAGGGGGATTTATCTCAAATGTGTATCGTATGAAACGGGTTCTGGTATAAAACGGGTACCTGTATCGAATGGGTGCCCGCATAAAATTAGTGCAGGGTTCAAACGGGTATTCCTATCCAGTAAAATTCTATGACCTGAAAGGGTCGACCTGTTGAAATTTTAAATGAATCGACCCGTTCGAAACTTTTTTCGGTTGGGTATTACTGGATACTGGTCTTTGGTGAACTTCAGGAACTGTAACGTGCTCTTATTTAGGTCAACACCATATTTGGGTCGGCATTTTCGCGATCGATTCCCCATGCCAGTTTTGCTTCCACCAAATTGACCGCCGCAGTACTTAAAAACTCGCACCCAAGGCCCTCCGTGCTTCGGTTAATTTGAGAGCTCGGGAAAGTAGGCATCACCGATCTTATTTTCTACCAAACACAAAGAACAAAAAGAAGTGGGTAGAGCGTTCACATTGTTCACCAAGCTTGTCAACGGAAGATATGAGGTGGTCTTTTCTTAGAAACCAATAAACCTTCAGCTTGACAGCAACGAGTTTCTAGGAAGGCAGCGTTTGTATGGCGCGATAAGTAAACAGATGATGGGCGAGGTGACGCTGACTAAGAACGGTGACATTATCTATAAGTATCCCGAACAAAGTAGTGCAGCAAAACGTTCACCGACATCAGAAGACAAGACAGAAAGCCGAGTGTATTATATGCCTTACCGTGCTCTACAACGGACAAACAGCCTTCAAAGTAAGTCAGATGGGTGGTTGATGCATCATTTAGCGAAGCAGGATGGGTCTCTCTGAATGCAGGCATTAGGGCGTGGAGCTAGCTTAAAAAGTATTTTCTGAAAGTGAAACTAAACTTTTCGATTCGTCGCATTTGTCTCAGCGAAGACATTGGAAAGGCATTTATACAAATCTTCTTGATACAGGATTAATGTGACGATCTTTGATTCTTCTGGTGTGACAAAAAATGCAAGGGCCGAACCCTCCGATAGATGTTTGGAGGATGACAAAGGTGCATTTTGGAGTGACAAGCAGCCCGTTTCTTCTCAGAGACAGACGTCACCACTTGTGGACGACAGGCGACTATCCAGAGGCACCAGAAAACTTAAAGAGGGCTTCTACGTTGATGATCTCATCACTGGCGCAGCATATGAATAGAAACCGGAACGGTTTCTGGACAACCTGGTGGCACGAAGCGTTCGCCCAGGTCGCCAGCATGTTAAATGATTCTTGGCTACCTCCACCGTGAGGTGGCAAAGTGCTACCGCTCACTCGGGAGAACTCTGTCGTGGATAAAAAGTCTGTGAAGAACTACACGCGAGGGCTTTTGCGTGATCGCGCGGGTTTAATGGCTGTCAATTTATAAATACCTTTTGTTGAACCAGTACATGCTTTCATCCTTCTAGGTGGGTAGCGTAAAGGGAAATCAAGGAAGTCTTGAAGACAACCGTTACATGTCATGAAGCCTCTAGGAATGACAATGTATAACTGAAACATTAATTCTAAGAAGCTACAAAAGCTGTTTGACGATGAAGAAACCGATTGTGTCTTAAAGCGAGTTGGATGTCCCACAACAAACATCTTACGACTCTTAGGGTTTTTACGAAATGAGAACAAATACCACCTGTAGTTACTGAAGGGGCCCACCTTGAGCTCTTAGCCTGAAACATTAACACGGAACGATTCACTGTTAATTGATTACCTCTCATTTACGACTTAATATAACTCCTGCTCCCAGTTACCTTGAAAGCCAAGTTACTGTTGCAGACTCTGGGGACTTGATGTCGACTGGGATGCACCACACTCTAAAAAAGCCCTAGCGTCTACTTTCCCGCACAACACTCGGAGATCCAGCCACCGCAACTTACAGAGGCAGCTCAGCGATTGACGATGCCGAAATATATGTTTAGACCAAAAAACGCAGTCTGAGTTGTGACATTAAGCAATGCAAGCGTGACGTTCGGCATTGCTTAATGTCGCAACTCAGACTGCGTTTTTGGTCAAAACATACGTTTCGGCATCGTCATACGCTGATCTGCCTCCGTAAGTTGCGGTGATTGGCTCTTCGAATGTTTTGCGGGAAGGTAGACGCACGGGCTTTTTTAAGTGCACTGCCTGGTGAGGTTCAAGTGAGATGGGCGCAGTAACACACAGCTGTGCACTTCTCGACATAGGTTGCAGTACGCCAGAGAATATGGGACTCCTCAAAAATGATGAAAATGCAATTAACATAACGATAGATGCCTGTTTTAAAACGTATGGGCACCCCCCCCCGCCCCCCGTCTTCCCCCCGCCGCCTGCATCAAGCTTCTCTCTCCCCGTCCTCCTGAAAAAAAGAGAAAAAGAAAACGTGCGTATGTTGTTTTTTGGTGCGGTGATTTTCTTATGTTATTTAAATACAGGAAACAGTTCATGAATAAGTGCGCGTGCTCATAAATAAAGGTAGCTGTGCTTAAAAATAATTTGGTGGACATAGAAACACAAGAGGTACCGCATTTCTGCAGTCATTTTGCGTAAAACTATCACTCATAACCTACAAACCCTAACATAAATTCAGAGTGTATTTTTCATTCACCTCAAAACAAACTATGCACTGTCGAATGCTCACTATCCTTTTTGACGTGCTGTCATTGTCTTTGTGATGTTACTTATAATACTTCTCAAATCAGTTTAATCAAGGCGCGAAGAAGCAACTAGCACTATTTCCACCATGTTAAGCTCAGTCAAACTGTAGAAGTACAAGACTAGATCTAACAGTCCTGACATCATAAGCTCAGTTGAGCTGAGTGTTAAGTTTATTCCAACTGTAGTAGTCCAACTGGAGCAGTAGTGGTTCGGGCTCGATGCTGAAGTTTCAAAGGTGTTCCTTACATGATTCAAAGCTCTGGGAAAATGTCGGCCGTCAAAGCCCATGAATGAATGCAGTTGAATGGCGTCATCTATCGGAACGTGCTCCATATTCTTGTTGAATATTTCAGAAAAGTACGATAACACAGTTTAAATAAGGTAACGAATAGTTTTGAAACTTAGCATCTGGTCCGGATTGCTACGGCTACATTTGTGTGGAGAGTGAAAGTTCGGCAATGCATTGATTGTTTTAAGCGGTAAACCAACGCTGTAATTTGATTTTGGCGAGACGTTGTTTTACTTGCATTGACAATGAAGACTGACTGTGTAAATTGTACGTGTACAAGTTTCTATGTAACTCACAAAAGTATTAATTTTGTTTTTGTAAGGACGAAATGAATCTGAAGCTGTAAAATTAAACATGTATGGCATGAGGAATTGATTATTTATTTCAATTATGAAAATATTTATATAGTAATGCGCAAAATATTGCTCAGTAATCACACTGTCTCAAAAGTAACTTTTTTGGCGTTCTCAGTCAAACCTTTTAGGGGAAGGGTCATCTGTCGCTTTTATTCAGGTACATCTGCATGGGATTTTGCACGCCGTACCTCATTAAAACAGCAGATGTCGTTTTAACCAGTGTCTCAGCAGAGGGATCACTTGAGTTAATGGTAGTTAAATCACCTGTTATGATTTATCCAGCCAACATCGTGTTGCACATGTTGAGTATTATTTGGTAAAGTAAGTGGGATGCGTGCCCAGATCGGCCGAAAATTTCCATGCATCCAAGTGAACCACGAGTTTTTTGTTTTCTTTTTGGTTTTTCTGAGAAACATAAGAGTAAATAGACAACCTCGTATCATACATTTTATTACTATTTTTTTCATTTACTGTTGCTCATTTACAGTGTTTGTAATGCCCTATTTTATTCCGTCTGACTCATAGCACACTTTCAACAAATTTGAAAACAAATATATCAATTTTAGAGAAGAGTTGCAGTTAGAGAACTAAAACTGAATATTATTTTTGTCTTTGCTGTAATTACAACATTTAAGACAAGAAGGATTGCAATCAAGTTTTTGCGATATGCACATCATAACGAAAAAAAGGTTATCTCAGAAAGTCAGATATATCTAAAAAGAAGAGTTAGCTGTGCACATTGCATGTGAATCTGTTTTTAAAAAAATCTCTTTCCAATAATGTTGTAATCCTTTAAAATACGAAAAGCTAAAAAAGAAATTGTTGTGTTTCAGGCGTCGGAAACCATCCTCTACATGAAATAGAGAGGAAGCTTATTACACGTGTTGCCATGATGTCAATTTTGTTGTATATTTTTTTCGAAATCAAACGGCTGCGGATGCGGCGCACTAAGCGCTGCTTTGTATTTGATGCCGCTGCTCTGGTCTTGCTAGGTAAAGGGATATTGCTCATCAGTATTTCCTTTTGCAGCCCTAAAAGAGTAATCTTAGGCTGTATCCCGGTCACGAGTTAGCTTCTTCAAGATATAGACGACATCGATCTTACTCTGAGCAACAACTTCAGCGGTATATATATTTTTTTCTTGTCCCTTTTCAATATAGCAAAGAAGCATTACCACAGTACGTTTATCGGAATTTATGTAACTTTACTCGCCCTAAAAAGAAGCTACATAAGTGAGCGTTTCAGAAACAAATAAGTGAGGAACGCAGCGCATTCTCACCCGTTTGCCATATCAAAATCTTCTGGACATCACCACAGATTGTCAATCAGGTAAGATCCGGGAGCACATCAAAATAAGAATGAATGAGTATATCATGATTATAAAATTAGAAAAATCAACTGTAGAACTGATTCTTTCGTATACTAATTTTTCCTCCTCCCATTGAAGACCACAATCGACTACTTTGGATTACTGTTTAATGATTTGAAATTACATTTTTTCTATAATTGTTCAATCATAGTGAATAGTGCTTTTTTATGTTATCTATTTTTGTACTTGAGTTTTTTTATATTTGTCTAGTCCTGTGAATATTTCTTTAGATATTTGCTTGTTTTTTTGTATCTATGTGTATATTTATGAACATTTGTATATTTATTCTTCTCACTTTTCTGAAATAATGCCATCTGGGCACTGTACGTTATAGTTAAGAAATAAATTTGTATAAAAAAACCTAAAATAATAAAAGACTCGAGGTACTCCTAACTACTTCTAATTATTTGTGAATGCGAAAGCATGCAAGCCGTTCGTCCGTTCTCTTATTGCGTCTGCAACGTACTTTTCGTCGTCGTTCAGCGCGCGCGCTCTCCTCGGCGCGCTAATCTTAGACGCTTCGTGTTAACGGCGCGCTGACGGACACGCAGCACCATGGGGTGAGCGGTCGTCAAAACTTACGCGCAGCGGCCAATGGGAGCCTTGTCGACGCGCGCTAGCCAATGGGACCGAAGCCGAAATCCGTCAGCTTTATTCCGCTTCTTTGGAATCCGGGAAACTAGGTGCCGTTGTATAAGCTTTTCGCGTGGTTTCATAGCTGGGAGCTGGCTTCACCTGGAGAAAGGATTTAAGGTGCCGTTCGGCGCGGCTCGCTCCATGAAAAACCTAATGCTTTCGCATTATTATAATATTAAAGACAATACAAAGGCGGAAGACGATACCCGAGTACGTTGATTTGGTTGGCACCTGGTGTTCGTCTGGCCCGCGCATCTGGGGCAGAAGCGCTCGGTGCACAAACCCCGCGGTTGACCACGAGCTGATTGAGCCAACCTGTGAATTTATATTTAACATAGATTCTACTAAATAATCAACAAAAGCACCACATATCTGCATTGCCGTTTAAGTAATTTCAAAAATTGACGAGGGAAAGCAATCAACTTCCCTTATAAAATGCTTCTTTATGGGTTGACGCGCTAACACTTGTGGGTGGTTTGATTTGTAATTGAACACGAGTGTCGTACTGCGTATTTTGATGTGCCGAAAACAGTATGATAGCCCCATTTCCGCAATGAACAAATCCTTTTTTTAAAATACGAAAATATATTTTTTTATAAAATGTATTAAAAAGAGGAATGTAAAATACTTATTTCAAACCGGTTGATTTAGTGCTCAGTTCCTATTGGTTTTTATAAATAGGTAAAGACAAATAACTTCATGGTAATTTTACTTGTAAATGTAGGACGCATGGCCCATTTTTCTTTTAAGTTAAACTTCACTAACATATATAATGCCAGAAAAAAAAATCAAATGTCGCATTTTTGAGGCTTTGTTGACATATTCACACCCTTGAATTTTAGGATTTAATATACATTTTTTATATTAAATAACGCCTGTAGACCAGTACACGTGCTATCGACGGTTGCCTTTTAGTTTAGTTTATATTCACAACATAATTTCAATACCTTTTTTATAGTTCATAAAAAAGTATTTTCGACATAGTTTGAAGGCGCTTTATTGAAAGAAATCTTTCTTCTTTCTTATTCTTTTCATTGTTTCCAATATTGTTGACCTTCTGTGGGCATAATAAAAGTTTTTCCTTTTTATTGTATCTTCTGTAGAAGTGCGCAAACAAATGCGGGCACCCGCATCAGCAACGTGGTAGTTTCGAAAGTTGGCTTTGATGTGAGGTTTTTCTTTCTTTAAATGATCAGGGCCGGGGGATCGGAAGCAATTGGGACGTGCTTGTGTGATGAAAAATGTCAGTCGAGAGGGTGGGAGGAGAGAGGTGTTTGACGTTCCCCCATTAGTAAAACAAATGTCTGCCCGTACACCTCCGCTCTTCCAACGCCACTGGCTATATATGTTTCTTTTGTTTACATTTGTAATGGGTGGTGGGGAGATGAGGAGGGGGGGGGAGGAGGGGATATTTAGGACCGTAGATTTGGGGTGGAGATTTTTGTTTATCGCAGTTAGTATATTACCGCGTGCGCCGCTAGTCCGGTAGGCTGCGCGCTTGCCTCCCACGCAGATGGCTGTGACTCGAATCCCGCCACAGCTTGTAGCTTTTTTTTTTTTTTATACTTACGTAAGTCGAAAATTTTAAAATGTTGTATAGCCGTACAGCATGTTTTTGCGAACGGGTTAGAGTGTTCTAGGCTTCCAGTGAAGGCTCAAAAGAGGTCGCGCGGCGCCGTACGGATGCAGTCTTTCGGCTGCGCTCAACTCTGAGCTCACGCCGACATTCGACGCCCGCGACGGTGTTCTGTTACTTCCGTTCTTCTCTTTTTACTTTTGTTTTGGCGCATAATTGCCTGAATAAACGTTTAGTGTTTTTTGTGTTATTTTCTGCCCTATCAATTGTTACTCGTGTTAATATATAATATTTCTTATCTATCATCTGCTGTGCATTTCTCTTCTAGTAAAAATCATAAGACGAGATCTGCAACAGGCAGTCCCTGTGTTGCAGGAACCATCCCAGTTCTTGAGCTTTTTACACTCAAAGTTGTTTGTGTGCAGTTTTATTAATGGCTGTCGTTCACAGAGTTCACGAAATCTCCTTAGGATGGCCGGCATAAAAATGAGATATATCGAAATTAAGGTTTTCGCTCCGCGAACAGGAAACTTGCCATCGGCCTACTGAGGCAAGCCTTGCCCCTTTACGACGGTGCTACAATGAGGTTTACCAACGTGCTTTGGATACAATTACTTCACACGTGGGGCTAAAAACTCTGCATGCAGTACCGTAAAATTAGCTGAAGTTTTTGGCCAAGTGTAATTTCCAATCATGATATGCTCAGGCACGCTAAGGAAGGAATTCCTGACAGAGGACTAAACACGACTCCACGGAGACTCCTGTCGGCGTAAAACAAAATACTTCAAAAGTCAGAACTAAAAAGTAAGCGAATACAAACTAGGACTCGCATTTAGTTTAACTTCTTTTTTTAAATTAGCTATTGCCTTTTAGACAAGATCAAACTACTCAGACTTCCCAGCTGATTGCTTCAGCATCACGTTAGATGAGTTGCGGTTCAATGTGCGTCAAGATTTCGTCCAGTCGTTGGTCAGGAGGGAGAGATGCCAATGTCAGATACTCACTTATCTCAGCGTTACGGTAATTACCGATTAATTCCCTAACCCTCAAAACACTTGCTGCGAAAATGAACACAACTGCAGAATCACGTTGGAGAGCTAAATTGTGATGTTATCACCGTACGGAGTAGGTTAACGTCTAGGTATTAACCTTGGGCACTGCGCACTGCACAAGGAGGACCTTAGTTTGTTTTATCAAATTACTATCAGGAAATATTCCATGAACGTAATTAAGGACTACAAGAAGAAAGCCGTCATATGAATATACACGATAAGTCAATTTTGGGGATCTACATTATCTTTTCTGAGAACCAAAGCGGATATATCATATTTAATCTCTTCGTCTAAAATTAATGAAGATTAACCCATAGCAAAGAGCATATCTCTACGTGCGCTGGATCAATTGCTGTGTTTGTTTTTTCACTCACTCAAAGAAGTTGGAAATGAAGAACTTAACTTTATGAGCCTTTTACAAACCTAACCTCAGCAGATCCATGTTAAACTATTTCATAAAGGGAAGAGGTTCATGCTGCTATATATTATTTTTATGTCGGCCATTGTATAGAGACTCAACCAAATCTGTGAACGTCAGTCATTCTTAAAACTGGACACAAGTAAGTTTGATTTTGAAAAGATGGAGCAGCTAGGTGACTGGAAGGCTAGCGACTGCACCAGGTTTACTTTTTTATATTTCATTTGATTTTAACATGCGTTAGTATTGTGTCGGTGCACTCTTCAGGAGGAAAGGTACGGGACAAACCTAAAAAAAAACAGGATGAAGGACAAAAAATATTATATAAACTAAACTGCGATAAACAACAATATGCTCCTTAACTCAAGTTACCTAACTTAAATAATATTAAAATCAAAATCAAATATTGCCAGTAACCCCAGAAGAGCGGAAGGTTTGGGGCAGCCCCTTTTTTTCCTAATGGGGGCACGACCATATTACCTTTTTCTCTCCACCTTTTTACTGCCATTTTTAAAAGTTGACAAAAGGAGGATGCGAGGCGAGTGGTCTCAACCTAGGAGATTATCAGAACACGGGAAGGCCGTCCTCGATTTACTTTTGAATTAAATTAGAAGATATGGTACCAATCAACTAATTTACTGAGGATAACTCGGCCGAAGCACGCGATTATTTTATAATATATATATATATATATATATATATATATATATATATATATATATATATATATATACTATATATGAGAAGAAAAGAAAACCCTTGATCAAAACAGCAAGGGTTTTCTTTTCTTCTCAGTTGTTACCCACGCCTTCGGCCCCCCGCTACCATGCCCGTTATATTTATGTATATATAGTATATATATAAATATGTTTGTGTGTGTGTGTAGCTCTCTCCCACTGCCGCCCCTTCATCATCCAAACCCGTCCATCCAATTTCATCGTCAACCGTCACTCACCAAATGTCTACGTTACAATTGGTCATTCACGACTGGAACGCACCGCCTGATGGATTCGTCTCCATATCTGACACTAAGAAATTTGCTGCAGCCATTACCTTACATTCTCTAACCTATAACTATATTGCAGCGTGTTTTTGTTGTTAAATATGTATGTTTTTTTAAGGGTTCACTCCCTTTTATAATGCAACCTGGGCCCTCAAGGAAGAATAAATGATGATTATGACGATGACCGTCCTGCCCTTAGCACTTCTACAAAAATTACAACAAAGACGGGGACTTTGATTATTCGCACAGAAGAGGTAACATCATTAGAAACGCACACACACACACACACACACACACACATATATACACACATATATATATATATATATATATATATATATGGGTTATTTCATCTCAACTCAGGCACAGCTTTAAAATCGAATTTTTAATTTTGACGAAAAAATATATGTTTTGGGGCAATTCCTATAATAAAAGAAGACGCAGACGGCAATTTCGTCGCATTTTTTGTTCTCAAGTTATGGACCGTTGAAGCGGCCAAGGAGGGAACTGATATTTTTCCAGCTCATCGGAGGTGCCATATTTCACTCCATCCCTTTTCTCTACTTTTTACGCTACATCAATATAACATTTTGAGAACACTCTAGACATAGGCTTTTTCATGTTAATTAAGCGTCTAGGTCATAACAATCTTAATGATATTTTTTTATTTGTCAAACCGCCTCTCTGCGACGATATTTGACGAAGTTCAGCAAGCTGTGCTGTGTGACCTAATCAATATATGTTTATGATGTTTATATCACCGTAAAGCTCCAATTAAGCGTTTCTTGTTAGTATAATTTCGATGCTTTTCAATAAGTATATAATGCGCTACATGTGCCTGAAAAACGAAAATTTTGAAAAACTGGCAAATTTGAAGTCGATTTTCTAAAAAAAACACTTTTTATTTCTTTTTTTTTTATTCACAGTTATTTAATATAGTAGTCTATCAGAAACGTCCAACAGAAATTGTAATATATTGTTTGTATGGCCGCTATGAAGACTCGAATCTCGTGCTATGAGCGTTTTGAACGGGACTTCGCACAGGCGCTCTCCTGAGCAGAGTTTTGGCCTATGTAAGGTTTTATATTTATCGTTTAGCAGTTACCTCAATATCCAACCATAAACATTAATAAAATTTGGAGTAGTGTACTTAAAAAAATTACTTCGAAGTCTGTATCCACAAGTACGGGCACAGCACTTACTTCCTCCCAATAAAGGCCTTTTGCTTTCTGCTTTGAGTTTGAAATACGGAACTCGACATGTAATTGTCATATTTTCTTATGTCAAACAGATATGCAGTCTACATACATATGAACGATTTAGTATCTGACGCTTAGGAAGTACGGTTTATTTTGTGCGCGTGCGGACTCTTTCGTAAAATAACAAGCATTTCGTAGCGTGTAAGGCTTCCAACGTGTTAGTCATGTGTTAAGGTTTAATTTTTATTTTCAGTGATTCATGCCGGGTTACTTAGACTTTTTCCTCTTGACTTAAGTTTGTCCGGGAGTCTAGATGTTACGTATCTTCTCCGTCAATACATAGGGCGAAGCTCACACACCTTGAAAATCACGCCAGTGCCAAGTAAATAAATATTGTTAGGATAAATATTGTTGCTTCACTGGCTTTTACGCTCAGATATTGAGGTAAGTACTTACATTAAATAGAAAACCTTACATACCTCAAAATTCTGCTCAGGTGAGCGTCTATGCGAATTCCCATTCAAAACTTTTAGAACACGAGATTCGAGTCCTAATAGCGGCCATACAAACAATATATTGCAATTTCTGTTGGTAGGTCCTGACAGATTGCTATATGAATATTACCTAACTGTAAATAAAAAGTGAAATAAATAAAAGGTGGGTTTTTTTAGAAAATCGATTTCAAACCTGCAAGTCTATCTTTAGAAACTCTTGCAAGTTTGATGTCGATTTTCTTAAAACAAACAAAAAACTTTTATTTATTTCATTTTTATTTACCGTTGGGTAATATAGTAGTCTGCCAGGCCCTACCAACATAAATTGTAATATATTGTTTGTATGGCCGCTATTAGGACTCGAATCTCGTGCTGTGAGAAGAGAGTTTGGAACGGGACTTCGCGCAGACGCTCAGCTGAGCAGAATTTTGACCTATGTAAGGTTTTCTATATTAATGTTAGTACTTACCGCAATATCTGAGCGTAAAAGTCATTCAGGCAACAATATTTATCCTAACGATATTTATTTACTTGGCACTGGCGTGATTTTCAAGGTGTGTGAGCTTCGCCCTATGTATTGACGGAGAAGATACGTATCATCTATACTCCCGGACAAACTTAAGTCAGAGGAAAATGTCTAAGGGCCGGTTGCACCAACGCCGCTTAGCGAAAAGCGGAGCTTAGCCGGGAGCTAAGCTAAGTTTCGGTTTCGTTCGGTTGCACCAAAATCGCTTATCGCTAAACCTAGCACTAAACTGCGCTTATCTTGAGCGCCCAACATTGGGCGCTTTGCTTTTGCCTGTTTCTTAATCCTGATTGTCTGGATTATAAACATGGCGGCTGGTTTGTGGCGGTCGACGCGGTGGACGAAATTGGTTCTACAAAGTGTTTTAGGCCACGACAGCGTGAGAGTGTCGACAGAATGGCCTTCGATTGTGACAAGGATGCAAAATATTGTCTCGTGAAGTGTTTATCGACCCCTGTTTTCAAGCTGGCTCTCCACTCTCAGTGCGTGTTAGCCCTAACCGAGATACGCACGGAGCTGTGGGGCTCACGTCTGTCTTCCCGTTGGTTTTTCTGTCAACGAGCTTGTTCGTATGTACTTACTGATTTTCGCATAACTGTAACGTATTGCTATTTAACACCTTGTTAATTTCTGCTTGCAAAGCATATCCTTTAATCCGATCGGTGCGTTGAATAGTAGCCGTACATGATCTCGGCTATCAGCTGATTGTCGGCACTTCTGCCGTTTGCATCAGATTGCGGTGCATTTAAATAATAAAACTGCGAAAATTCAAGTTCTTTAGTTTTGAGACAACCTTCAGTGAATTTTCCTTGTCTCGGGAGTAGAATCTTCACTTCAGAAAACTGCGTTCTATAACCGCAACTTTTCTGGTGATCGTGCTTTTTAGAAATGTTTTGCTTTATATATTTCATTCGTGGCGACGACAAATCGTAACGACTACAATGCGAGATTCGTTCAGCACTGTATTGGGGCAGACTGGGGCAGGTGATGCGAAGAGACTACCGTTCTCGTCGGCACGATGTGATGTACTAGTGGGAGTTTTCGTACTTCGAAGTCTGCCGCCGTCTATTTGTATGAACTCAAGATCTGCCTATTATCACTCGCGAACAAGCTTCTGGTTCTCTATCAGCAGGAATAAAAAAAATGGTTCTGGGCGACCTTTGCGTGTTCAATAATTGACAGTTTGTATCATCATCAATGGATCTACCAGTACTATCGCTTTGATGTATTGATAGTTATACCTTCTTTCTTTGTCACTAAAGCAAAATATACGTAGTTCCATTACCAAAGGGTTTGACACAATCAGTTCAACGACGGTACAGTGCAGTTCTGTCACCTTGCTGATAGCAACGAGTACGGTCGATGCAAGCTCTCGACGACTTCTATTCGACGATTTCCGGGCATTTTCGCAGCTGCCGTGGCGAGTTCGTCACTGTTTTGAACTTCATCGGTCTCAGGCATGACTTGATTTCAGTAGTCATCTTACCTGCCCACTTATTCTCGATGATGTTTTGTCTTCAGCGATGTAGCGAGTAGAGAGTCCTTCTCGCGTTCGGTGAGATTTGGGGCCCCCGATGGCTCAATGTGAGCACGAAAACTACTGTCACTGTCAAAATATTCTGTTATCAACCGATATTAAACACACAATCACAGATGTAAAGAGCATTCGTGTTTATTTAAAGCTTTGACTCCTGTTTTTGAAAGTTAAGCGAAAAAATGATTGAATTAGACCTTTAATTCGTTACCCACCGAAGAAATACAGCGAAAAGCAGACGCAAACAACGGCTACCACAGCAGTTTTTTTTACATCACGTGATTTCTTCTAGCCAATCGTATTCATCCCTCTGAGCGTTCCCTAGTTCGCTCTGTTTGTCCCTACATTCCCTACGCAAATCCAGCGTTTAGCTGGGGCGCGTCTGTAAAGCCGGGTTAACGTTGGTGCAACCGGAATTTAAACCCGTGCTTATCCGAGCTCGGCTTAGGGCGCTAAGCCGACTTAGGAAAGAGCCGCTTTAGGTTAAGGCAAGCGACGTTGGTGCAACCGGCCCTAAGTAACCCGGCATGAATCACTGAAAATAGAAATGAAACCTAAACATATGACTAACTCTTTGGAAGCCTCACATGCTACGAAATGCTTGTTATTTTACGAAAGTGTCCGTACGCGCACAAAATAAACCGTAGTTCCTAAGCGTCAGATACTAAATCGTACATATGTATATGCACTGCATATCTCTTTGACTTAAGAAAATATGACAATTACATGTCAAGTTTAGTATTTTAAACTCAAAGCCGAAAGCGAAAGGCCCCAGAGGAATTTTCTAACGATCTGCGTTCCCACGTATTGGGAGGAAGAAAGGCGCTGTGCCCGCACTTGTGGATACGGACTTCGAAGGAAATTTTTTCAAGTACACTGCTCAAAATTTTATTAATTTTTATGGTTGGATATTGAGGGAACTGCTAACGATAAATCGAAAACCTTACATAGGCCGAAATTCTGCTCAGCAGAGCGCCTCTGCGAAGTCCCGTTCAAAACGCTCATAGCACGAGATTCGAGTCTTAATAGCCGCCATGCAAACAATATATTACAATTTCTGTTGGTAGTTTCTGATATACTACTATATTACCTAGCTGTGAATAAAAAACGAATAAAATGAAAAGCGGAGTTATTAAAAAAGTAGATTCCAAACTTGCCAGTTTTTGGAAATTTTCGTTTTTCTGGCACATGTAGCGCATTCCATAGTTATCGCAAAATATTGAAATTATACTTAAAAAAAGAACTTAATTAGAGCTTTACGGTGATATAAAGACCATAACAATATGTTGATTAGGTCACACAGCACAGCTTGCTGAACTTCGATCAAATATCGTGTCAAAAAGGGGGTTTGGCAAAAAAAAAAATCATTAAAAATGTTATGAACTAGACGCTTAATTAGCGCGAAAAAGCCTATGTCTAGAGTGTTCTCAGAAAGGTATATTTATGTAGCGTAAAAAAGTAGGGAAAAGGGATGGAGTGAAATATGGCACCTCCGATAAGCTGGGAAAACGTCTGTTTCCACCTTGGCCACTTCAACGGTCCATAAATTGAGAACATAAAATCCGACAAACTCGCGGTTTGCGTCGTTTTTTTATTATAGGAATTGCCCCAAAACATCCGAAAAAATTAAAAATTCGACCCTAAATCCGTGCCTGAGTTGAAATGAAATCAGCCATATAGATGGCATTTTAGTAATATGAGGTTAAATTAAGGCTACATTTTTTTTTAGTTATATATATATATATATATATATATATATATATATATATATATATATATATATATATATATATATATATAAATTATCTAGTCAATGCGAAGTAATCTATTATAACATTTTTGTCAAGAAATATAAAAAAAAATCTTTCATTTCAAGTTGGAATTGGCCATGAGTCCTACATCTAAATAAAATATCTCTTCGTGTGATTTTGTTTTTACATATTTATAAGAACCGACATAACTGGGTACAATAATTAAGTAGCATAAATGTAACAATCTATCTTGCTCCACCTCAAAATTTTGAAACGAAAAATAACAAAACAAATAAAAGTAGTATTGTGTATCGCGTAAATGGAGCTATAATATAATTGCTTCGGCTATTCAAAATACACGTTCAGACACGCGTGTTCGATTTCTAGTTAATACACACTTGTATAACTCGCATGAAGCGAATTCTCTGACTGATAAGTTTACTGTTTGCAGAAATAAATGCGGCAGACTTGGCGCAGTAAACCAGAAGTTTCGGATTATTACTTTTGTTTAATTAAGTTGTGTCACTCTCAAAAATGTTAATCTAGAAAAAGGCTAACGGAAAAGTTTCTGTATGCTCAAAACCCGCAAAACGTTAATTGCGAACTTGTTTACGTAGCCGATCATATTTTCTTAAATAAACAATGAAGGCAATGTGAAAGTACTTCTTGATGATTAAGATAGACGTAAGATGCATCTTAGCCAACGTTGAACAAGTTGTATGTCGAATGGACGCTTGCGGGCTGCACGAATCACTTAAAGAGCCCTCTGAAATAATCGGCGACGCCTCGAGATGGTAAGAAAAACAATTTTCCCTTGGCATCAAACAGGACGTTATCTGAGGCTCCTGAGGTCATTGGCAGAAGCAAACGACACTGGCTTGTTTTTTGTTTGTTTTTTTTCATTTTCTTCACTAAGTTCTTCTATTGCGCTGTGATGTTGAGTAACACAAGACATTGTCACTCACTCATCCCTTGTCACGAATGACAAGTGATGAGGCGATAATAACAGAAGAAAATAACGTTTAATGTTGCGAAATTGTGCCCAAAAATAAAAAGGAAACAGAAGAAAGCAGAGCGTCGCGGGCGTCGAAGTCGGCGTGTCAGCAGAGCCGAACGCTGGGGCGAAAACTGACTCTGGCTCGCTACGCGAAGCCCCTTATGTACACGAGTGAGCTTCTGGAATAATCGGCGCAGAAAGTTCGACGCGTAGAACATTCGCACCTCGAACAAGCACCAGGACTCTCGAATTTGCCAGAACACTAAAATACAGGGTAAACAGAAGACACATCGCTCCCAGGAATCGAACCATGGCTTTTCGCGTGGGAGGCAGGTACGATAACCGTTAGGTCACGCGCGAGCTGCCTACTTGGCCAGCTGCGCGCGCGGCATTACACCCCCTTTAAAAAGTGCATCGCCCCTATGCAACACAAAACAAAACAAAATAAAAATAAGGATAGACTAAAGAGTCCTTTGGAGCACATAAGGTCCACAGTCCTATCGAGCGTAGTACGGCTTCAGGCGCATGACGTGAAGGGCCTCAGGTCGTGGTGGGCGGCGTGACGATGTTCGTGTTCCGTCGGGCATCACCACGTAGTTCAGCTCGCCGAGGCGACGAAGTGCCTTGTATGGTCCGAAGTACCGTTTCAGCAGTTTCTCACTGAGGCCGCGGCGACGGATGGGCGTCCAGACCCACACCCTGTATCCGGGCTGGAAGTAGACGTCCCTGCGACGAAGGCTCTAGCGGCCCGCGTCGACGCGTTGCTGGTCTTGAATCATGAGTTGGGTTAGCTGGCGGACATCTTCGGCCCGCTGAGCAACCGCCTGGGCGTCGTTGCTCTCAACGTCAGATGGCTCATGGGGCAGCATGGCGTCCAGCATGGTCGTTACCTTCCGACCATGTACCAGCTGGAAAGGTGTGAATTCAGTCGTCTCTTGAACCGCCGTATTGTAGGCGAACGTGACGTAGGGCAACACCTCGTCCCACGTCTTGTGCTCTACGTCGACGTACATAGGGATCATGTCGGCGATTGTCTTGTTGAGTCGCTCCGTCAGCCCGTTGGTCTGCGGGTGGCACGCGGTGGTACGACGATGGCTGGTGTGACTGAGCCGGAGAATTTCTCGGGTCATTTGTTGCATGAACGATGATCTGCGATCTGTAATCAGAACTTCGGGAGCGCCGTGCCGGAGGTCGATGGACTCGATGAAAGACTTGGCGACTTCCACAGCAGTCCCTGAAGGAAGGGCTTTTCTTTCGGCGTACCGCGTGAGATAATCTGTGACGACGATTATCCAGCGGTTTCCCAAAGTTGACGGCGGAAAAGGGCCAAGTATAATCATTCCGATCTGCCGGAACGGTGCGGTCGGGGGAGCAATCGGCTGCAGTAGACCTGCCTCCTTCGTTGACAGTTTCTTACGTCGCGGGCACTAGTGGCATGATCGGGTGGAGAGGTGGACGGCTTTGGGGAGCTTTGGCCAGTAATACTTTTCACGAATACGGGCCAGTGTTCAGCTGTAATAGAAGTATCGGGACGTCGGGTCGTCATGACATGCTTGAAAGATCTCCTCCCGAAGGTCAGTCGGGACTACCAGCAACCATGGTGTGTTGTTGTCCCCAAAGTTCTCTTTGCAGAGTACAGCTTGTCGAATGGAGAAGGTCGGCAGTAATCGTGAGAAGACACGTGGCACGGTACTCCCGCCCCTTTCAGGTGCTTGATTAATGCGCGCAGCTCAGGATCGTCCCGTTGACGTCGTGCTATGTCGTCGGTGTTCACTGCTCCTAGGAAGCACTCGTCGTCATTGTCGTCGCTGCAGCAGGAAGGGGTTTTGACGGGGGCTCTGGACTGGCACTCGGCGTCGCTGTGCTTGCGGCCTGACTTGTAGACAACTGTCATGTTAAACTCTTGTAGTCGGAGACTCGATCGAGCGAGGCGTCCTGACGGGTCCTTGAGGTTCGCAAGCCAGCAGAGCGAGTGATGGTCCGTGACTACACGGAACGGGCTCCCGTACAAGTAAGGACGAAACTTTGTGATTGCCCAGACGACCGCAAGGCATTCTTTCTCAGTCGTGGAGTAATTTTTCTGCGCCTTGGACAGTGTCCAACTTACATAGGCGATAACTCGCTCGGTGCCCTCTTGTACTTGAACCAGAACCGCGCCAAGTCCACCGTTACTTGCGTCCATGTGAATTTTGGTTTCCGCATCTTGATCGAAATCTACAAAAAGTGGTGGAGTCTTCAGTCGTCGCTTCAGCTCGTCGAATGCCTGCTGCTGCTCCGCGGCCCATTCGAACTTCTCGGCGTCCTTCGTGAGGTTTGTGAGCGGTGCGGACATTTTAGCGAAATTCCGAACGAAGCGTCGATAGTAGGCGCAAAGTCCAAGGAATCTTCGCAAGGCCTTCCTGTCTGTCGGCGCTGGAAACACCGCGATGGCGCGAGTCTTCTCGGGGTCTGGGAGGACACCTTTGTTACTAACCATGTGGCCTAGGAACTTCAGTTCGTCATAGGCGAACCGGCACTTTGACGGCTTGAGTGTGAGTCCGGCGGTTTCAATGGCTTGGAGAACAGCTCGGAGTCGACGCAAGTGCTTGTCGAAGTAACTTGAAAACAGTACGACGTCGTCGATGTAGACGAGACAGCTCTGTCACTTCAGCCCTGCCAGTACTGTGTCCATGACACGCTGGAATGTTGCCGGCGCCGTGCATTGGCCGAAAGGCATCACCTTGAACTCGTATCGGCCATCCGGCGTGACGAAAGCTGTCTTCTCTCGGTCCCGTTTGTCAACTTCGATCTGCCAGTAGCCGCTCTTTAGGTCTATCGATGAGAAATATCGAGAGTGGCGCAGCCGGTCTAGAGTGTAGTCGATGCGGGGAAGTGGGTAGACGGCGTTCTTCGTCACCGCAATCAGCTGCCGGTAGTCAACGCAGAACCTAAGCGTTCCGTCCTTCTTCCTAACCAGCACGACTGGAGAGGCCCACGGATTGCTTGAAGGCTAGATTATGTCGTCGTTTAGCATTTCTTCCGCTTGCTGTTGGATGACCGCCCGTTCGTTTATGGAGACTCGGTACGGCGATCGGTGCACAGGGAGCACGTCGTCCTCCGTGACGATGCGATGCTTCGCAACGGTGGTTTAGCACACCTTCGACGACGTCGCGAAGCAGTCGCTGTATTCGGCGAGGAGGTCACTCAGCTGCCGTCGTTTCGGGCCTGGAAGCTTGGGGTTAATGTCAAGCTGCGCTGGCGGCGTAGTGTCTTGCTGAGGTGGTGATGATTCTTCAGT
The DNA here is from genome assembly GCA_037355805.1 of Ixodes ricinus. Taxonomy (NCBI): domain Eukaryota; kingdom Metazoa; phylum Arthropoda; class Arachnida; order Ixodida; family Ixodidae; genus Ixodes; species Ixodes ricinus. The sequence goes on from JAZHYW010001208.1 coordinate 150,558, forward strand.
AATCACGGCGATTTTGACGGAGTTCTGAAGTTTCTCGACGTGGCCCACAGCGGCACCTTTTTTGAGGTGTTGCGTTTCATTTCGGAAGTTTTTCACGAGGACCATGGTGCGCCCATCCTAAAGTTTAGTCACTCCTCTTGCGACGCCTATTCCCCTTCCCATGAGCAATTAATGGTTGCCTTCCGGAACAACTTTGCCGCGGTAGCTCGATCGGTCACGACGGGTACGACAACACTTGATCGCGGGGGCAGTTTTACGTGGTCGGCAGCAACTAGGACGGCAGCTGGCGCTGTTTGGAGATTCTCGGAAGCTGAAACAGGCGTCCGCAGCGTCAATCTGTTTTCACCAAGGTCGATGACGGCACCGTATTCACACAGAAAGTCCATGCCGAGAATGACGTCTCTGGCACAATCTTGTCGAATGACGAATTTCACAGGGCACGTCTCACCGTGGATCTCGACGCGAGCGGTGCATCTCCCGACTGGTGTGATGAGATGCCCTTCGGCGGTTCGTATTTGAGGTCCATCCCATGGCGTTGTCACTTTTCGCAGGCGGCGAGAGAGCCTTCCACTCAAGACTGAGTAGTCTGCCCCGGTGTCCACGAGTGCCGATGCGTCGAGGCCGTCGATAACAACGTTTAGGTTGTTGGACACCGTTGCAGGGGCGCCGTTGCGCTGGGGAGCGTCGGGAGGATGGGAGTGCTCCGGCGTTCTTGGAGGCTCTTTGCTTTCGTCGTTCTCAGCAACGTCACCTCGAGGTTGTCCGCACATAGTTTTCCCGGCGGCGCAGGGGAGACAGGCTCGCTCGGAGGGGTAGTGGCGCTGGGGACGCTGAACGTCGTGGCGATAGGGAGCGGGCTTCACGGCGGAGATATGACACTGGGGAGGGGAGCGTCGGAGGTACTCCTCGATGTCGCGAGGGCGTTCGCCGTACGTTGGGCGTGGGTCGTTCGGGTGGAACCCGCGCAGGCCCATTTGCCGGTAGGGACAACGGCGGTAGATATGGTAGCCCCCCCCCCGCAGTGGTAGCAGATGGGTCGTCGATCTACTGTCCTCCACACGTCGGTTTTCCGTGGCGCCGGCTGTTCTCTGCGGTCGTACTGGCGTACTTCGTCGTTGCGTCGGGAGTACGCCTGCGTTAATGGGTCTCGTCGTGGCGCCACCGGGTAATGTTGAGCAGTTGGCGGCGGTCGTCGGGCCACTGCGGCGTAGGTTAGCGTCGGCTCATCGGCTACGGCCACGGTGACAGGGTCATCCGGAAGGAACGCTCGCTGAACCTCGTCCCGAACAACCTCGGCAATGAAGATTGAGGCCGGTCGCTCAGCAGTCGGCAGAAGCTTCTTAAGCTCCTCCTGGATGACCTCGCGAATGAACTCTCGAATGCCCGGGATGCCTTGGGCAAGGTCGCAAGGGGACTGCGGAACCGCGCTGACGCCGGGTAGCCTCTGGTAGTGGCTGGCTCGGGCCTGCAGAGCACGCTCGATGTTCGTCGCCTCCGTGACAGATCTTTGAACGGGCGTCGGTGGGTTGCGTACGTGCCCACCAAAGATGTCGTCCTTCACGCCACGCATCAAAATGCCCAGCTTCTTTCCCTTGGTGGTCTGAGGATCGGCGCGGGAGCTCAGGCGAAGCACGTCTTCCACAAAGCTCGTGACGCTTTCGTTGGGGCCCTGGGTCCTCGTTACAGCAGGTCTCCGGCCCTCTCCCTTCAAAGTGGTCTGGCGAATGTTCGCGTGAGCTCGTTCTTGCAAATGTCCCACGAGGTCAACGAAGCTTCATGGTTTTCGAACCAGCGCCTTGCAGTTCCTTCAAGTGAGAAATAGAGGTTTTGCAGGCGCTGTTCGTCACTCCACTCGTTGTGGCGAGCCACGCGTTCGAACTGGTTTATCCAGTCTTCGACGTCCTCGTAGGTCTCGCCGAGGAAGGGAGCAGGTGTCCGCGGAGCGACGGGCAGGACGACGACGGGCAGGGTTGTCATGGTCGAGATCTTGCTCTTCCGTTTCTCGGGCAAGAGACCAAGTTCGGGGCAATGACCTCTGGTACGACGGCTTCTTCGGGCTTCGGCGTCTTCGACGAAGGGTAGCCTTCCGGGGCTGAGCACGTCGCTTGGTCGGGATGTCTTCGGAGGGGTACGCTCAACGGGCCTAGAATGTACTACCCAGCACCTCCACCAAAATGTCACGAACGGCAAGTGATGAGGCGATAATTCCAGAAGAAACTAATCGTTTAATAGGGCAAACTCGTGCCCAAAAATAAAAAGGGAACCAAAGAAAGCAGAGCGTCTCGGGCGTCGAAGTCGGCGTGACAGCAGAGTCGAACGCTGGGGCGAAAACTGACTCTGGCTTGCTACGCGAAGCCCCTTATGTACACGCGTGAGCTTCTGGAATAATCGGCGTAGAAAGTTCGACGCGTAGAACATTCGCACCTCGAACAAGCACCAGGGTTCTCGAATTTGCCAGAACACTAAAATAAAGGGGTAAACAAAAGACACGTCTCTCCCAGGAATCGAACACTGGCTTTTCACGTGGGAGGCAGGTACGATAGCCGTTAGGCGACGCGCGCGCTGCGTTCTTGGCCAGCTGCGCGCGCGGCAATATGTCTGGGCTCACAAGCGTTTTCTGAAAGAAAACTAAATAACCATAACGGAAAGTGATCCCCGTGCTCGCCTTTTGTTGTAAACAGTCCATGCCCTCTCACCGCTATGTTTGGTGGAAAGACTGTACGAACAGTAGAGCGAAAATTATGGACACCAATTTGTTTTGGGCTCACTCGGCTAAAATGTGTCGTGTCTTTTGTCGCACGAATATGACACCAGAGGCGGATTTAGGGGTTGATGTGGTGAGGGGGCAGGTTACTTCTGTAAACCCCGAAGGCCCACTTTAAAATTTAAAAAAATACGACATACGACACAATTTTTGCTAGACAATTTTTAAATTTGAGGGAAATGACAAACATTAGGTAAACAAGGTAAATCTGGCTAATTCATAGCACGTGATGTCACCTCTGTCCGCGCCAAAAGGTCTCTCTGCAGAAGCTCCCCGCCCCCGGCCCACCCTCCCAAGCATGACGCACAAGCTTGGCCTGTGCGGCTACAAGTGTCGTACCATTTACTTCATGCTGACAAACGGGTACTCCGACTAGTTTTGAAGAGCGTCGCTGTCGTTTCTCTTCCATTGCACTTTGACAAAAACAAAAGTGTCCGCCTTCAGAAAGCGCCGCTCTACTTTAGCTAACCAGGTAAATCGTGTTCAGCAACTGCTAGAAGCTAGCGAAACCGCAAGGTCCATGTAAACATCGTATTTCTTTTTGGATGCCTTAAAAAGAGCTCTAAAGTGTTTCTTTTTATTTTCAGGCACAGCAAATCGGGCGTCACGAACCTTTGTTAAAAGGTGATGCCATGCTAGTTCCTCAAAGAAACAAAACTATTTTTTTTCGAAAAAATTGAAAAATGTCTGTTAGGATATTTTAGGTAATGAATTCGAACACGATAGAATGAAATGGCATGTAACCGCAACCATAACAAATATGTGCATTTGTTGAACACCTATTGCTGAAGCATCATATTTCATTTAAACAATAGATGTATACTAAATTCGGAAGATGACTGAAATCATGAAAATAAACATGGTATTATTTCTAGCATACAGATTGCTACGAAGAGCATAAACAAACAGGTGAAGGTGGGAAGGTGGCAAAACCGGAATATTTTGCAGATAGGTTCGGCTTATAATAAATATTTAATTCTAAAAACACAATGCCCAGCAACCAAATAAAAGTAAAGGGAAATCAAGGCAAGATGACAATAAAACCAACTAGTTCTAGGTACGCATTGATACTACAGGAAAGTTGTCGATGACTTAACCTCGTCACCACTGGCATAGCACAACCTATAGCTTTGCCTTGACGCCATACAAAGTTAGGAGTCTGATGTGCTGACAAAGGCATGTTTATGCAATGTGTTTCAGTGTAAGATTACCATATTCAGTTTTCACTTTAAATTAATCAAACGGTAAACGTTTGGCATTTAACTATGACGAAGCAAGAAAACGCCGCTTCTTCCCCCACCTGAAAACCTGTAACAAAAATGTTTGTTATTTAACATAACGACGCTTGTGATATACGAGTGGTTGGGTCTAATAGTGTTATAATCGTAATAAAAATAAGTGTTCTTTACTTAGAGCTGTACGTGAACGTTGTGCTTTGGTTAATTCAAGCCTGAATTTTAATTGTGATGTTTTTAATATATTCAAATATTTTTTTAGCGTGCAAGCAGTACATTTCAGCATTTCTCAAACCTTCCGGACTACTCTGGCACACTCTACGTATTTCTCTTGTTAGCTTTAGCAAGGTTGGGACTTGTGTCTACTGTACTGGTGTTCCTTGGCGTCAGCCACCTGTTCAGGCTGGAGTCTGTGCAAGGTCGCGTTTTAAGAGTTGTGTGGGATGTCAACATTGAACAGGCCGTTTTCATTATAATTACGTTTGTCTCTTAGACACTCTTTGATTTCGACTTTTTCGGGTAGACGACTAGATAGGGGTATCGCATTTCTGTTGGAGGTGCAACGTTGTTCTTGGTTCGCCTCTGCTACTAAGTAGAACACCACTATATGTTACCTGACGAAAAAATAAATGTACAGCCTTGTTTTACCCATATGACTTAAAATATTTTCTCCATGGACACGAATGTAACTCATATACGACAAGTCAAATGAGTCCAACCTAGACGTCTTCACTACTTTTTCAAAGTTCAAGGAAGGTGAAATATCGAATATTTATATTTTGTCATCTTTTTCTTTCACTCGGTGCACGCGCATTTCCCCAACTCACGGCAGCTCTTTGGCAATCTATATACATCAAATGATTACTTAATTCATTACTTTGAGTACACCACTCTAAACCTGACTCCACATCCTATTTACCCAGGAACTTTACCAAACGTCAGAAAAATGCCAAACGAACTTCCAACACAAGCTTCTAGACCACCAAAGGGTGAGACACCACACATCCCGACCTTCGTACCAGAGGTCCATGGAAAAGGTCACACGCATCAGGGTAGCACAAGCCTTCTAGCACTGGAACTTCTACAGGGATCTTTTAAAAGAACACAGGGACAGCAGCAAAAGTATTTGGACCTCGGCTGTGGAACTGGACAATTCACCCGTGAAGAACTGCTGAAACGTTGCCCACCAACCTCAAGACTTGTTGCGGCGGACGTGGCTATTGAGATGATCCAACACGCTCAAGACAATTTCGTTCATCCGCGCATTACACATGAAGTGCTCGATATTAGACAAGACGTGACGGGATTCATAACAATTCACGGCAAGTTCGATAGGGTCTATTCCTTCTTCACCCTGCATTGGATGAAAGACCAGATAAATGCATTCAGAAATGTTTCCAGCTTGCTGGTTGATGGTGGAGAATGCTTACTTCTCTTTCCCGCACGTACGACCTGGTTGACCGTGTATAGACGGCTGACTGAAAAGCACCCTGGGAAAGTTTACTCTCAGGTAAGGCACTGAAAATATTCGGTTCATCTTTTTATACATCTTGACCAGGAGGAAAGTAATCGTTTATAAAGTGGCATGGCAATGCTGGCAGACTGAAAGGCGCAAACAGATAACTTATTTCTCGGTATGCACTGTAGACAGACAGGCGTGTCACGCAAGATAATAATATTTTCCCGTTAAAACTAATCCTTATTGTTATTTCTCTGATAGCTTAGGAAACACAGTGTGGGGCTTCTTATGTTTAGGCTTTCTGCTTGGTGATTTGTTTTCTTGCGTTCTCATCAACTGGTGCCGGAAATTCATAGGCTTTGAAGCGATAACTTTGTGCTCGAGACTCGCCTCCCCGTGTTTGTTTATGTTATCAGTGACAACATTAACACATTCCTTTATAGTCAATAGGTGTAACTTATTGTGTACAGATTTGATATATCCCGCATTTTGTATTCTGCAAAAGATTAGACTTATGTGTAAGTAGAACATTTGCTTAATGCCCCAAGCGCCCCGGCTTGCACTGGAGGAATCATGGGAACGGTGTTCCTCCAGTTCCCTAGTAATCGGCAATTCCGACCGATCGGATGCTTACACACCTTTGAGTGTAATCCGTGGTCATCGCGGATAAGCTTCGTACATGATTAGAGAGACCTGCCATGCGACTTTTAACATTTCTCCTCAATGTCAGCGGTTTTGATATTGTGCAGGCAATCCATTCTTTAATATGGTTGAGCGCCAGAAATTTATTTCACTATTATCATTCTCGTACAGGTTCAAAGACATAGATATTAACTTAGAAATACTAAATCTGTTATAAACAGCCCCGCTGACTCCGATTTAAATCCTGTTTTTGGTTTCAAATTCTTGGCTTTTTAAGCAATTTCTGATGAAACAACTCACGAGAACAGTGAGATTGTAAGACATTTCTGCAGCTCAGCAAGCTCGAAGGGTGGATTGCATGCGCAGGGTGAAAACCGCTGATATTGACGAGACATTTGAAAAATGATATGACAGGTCTCTGCAATCTATACGACGCTTATTCAGGATGATTCCGGATTTACACGAAAAATGTGTAAGCACAGAATTGGTCGAAATTACCGATAACTAGGAAACTGGACACCGTTCCCATGATTCCACGAAGTGCGGGCCGGGGTGCTTGACGGATATAGCAAATTGTCTTTGGATGCATGCCCTATATTTTATAAGATTGAATCTACGAATGGCTCAGAAAATGGTGATAACACAGTGTTCATACTGCACAGAGTAATCTGCACTGCTCTTTATTATCACTGTCAACGCATCTTGATTTAAATCGCGGACATGTGAATTTCCAGACTTCAAGATCAGACAACAATTACCTGTCGGTCGATGACAAGCGCCACTATTTTAAAAGGCGAATGTTGGTTAAGAATTGTTTTGAATCAGCTTTCAATATATAACTAACGCGTGTTTGCTTGAAATCAAAAGAAATGCTAGAAGACAGGCGTATCTTATAGATTTTCGAATTTCTTATCCAAAGATGTTTTTATCGATGCGACTCGTGTTCTTCATTTCGTTAACGAAAGCATTCAGCCTAAATATATTGTATTATTACAGGTTATCGAAGACATGATACCAACAAGCCAGGATATTGAGGACAAAACTGGCCTGATATCCTACATGCTAAACATCCTCAAGAGATCAAATTTGGAGCCTCACACATGCGAGGTTCTCAGCTTTGAACATGACGTCCCCGACCCGGAAGCACTAATTCGTAAGCATAGTGTTGTTATACCCTCGTCCTGCTCCTCGTCCACTGTACACTTAAATAGTCACAGTGTCACAAGGTAATTTTACTTACACTTCATTAACAATAAACGTCAATGGTCATTATATAAATAAAATTTCGTGGGCAATGTCTAATGGTTGGTGATTATTGGAAGAAACCTCCATTTACTTTGAGTGTACTCACAACGACGCCTTCGCAAAATCACAAAAAGAAGTTAAGTGGAGCATCTTGGTAAATCAGCCACGACAGCGTGCAGCGTTCAAAACCTCACATATCCCATGCGATTTTGAGCTCAACGTTCAAATTACAGATCGTTAGCAATGAACGTGTTTTTTCCTGTCAGTCGCAAGCTGTCTGATCACGAAATACTTCGTGTGAAGTACTGCTACCCCTACGCCCGAATTTTATACTTTCAATATATCTCAATCTTATATTGTGCAATTATTTGCTTTATATTGAACTCGCAGCAATATCATGTATCTTGAGCGCTACAAAACCATCTCGCACTGAATTTGTCAAGGAGTAGAAATTCATAATAAAATATTACAAGAAAATGCAAATCAAGTGATTAACGCGAACGTGTCATATGGAACTGCAACGCCGAAGTTGAACTCAGAAGTGCAAGGCGATAGGTTTAAAGTACTTGCGTTTAAATATAGTGGGAAGCGTTTCCCCGCTAGCACTAGCGGGGCAATTGATTGGTGAAAAAAAAACATGAATTGTTTGCCGCAGACCTTAACTGGAAGCGCTTCCCTGATATATCTAGCAGGGAATGAGCGTTTCGCCACCTCTAGAGTTCAGGGGGATGACTATTCAACTTTTGATTATATTTAAATTTTATAAGATAAATTTCCAAGCTAAATTTGGGAAAAATATTTCTGAATAATTTTAGCTGAAGTCCACTGCGATAAATTTGTCAAAATGTTGCTTGACTTTCAAACTGAGAAAAGCCCAGTAAAAAACGAACGGCCAGCTCAGCTTACAACCAAGCGCAACTATACTTCGGTTCACCTTAAAGAACCACTGAAAAGAAACAAAAAAACATTTTTAAACAGTCTGGTTGGGACACGCGTGTCAAAACATAAATTTTACGCGAAAAAATAAATTTAGAAGGAATATTGACGGCGAGAGATTTACTTGAAATTCTGCGCACAAAGTCTTTGACGTCACGGAATGGTCGTTCGCTCAACGAGATGGCAATTCGCTTCTTCCTCCCCGACGTGAAGGCAAAGCCGATCCACCTCTCGTCCACGAGCCCAAAATGGCGAGAAAGAAAACAAGTGGAAAGGAGGTGACTACCAACTAAATCGCGTCTCGCGCCGTCAATGTGCTCTAAAAAGACTTTTTTTGGCGTCAAATTAGTTTTTTCACAAACGTGTCCCAACCAAAGTGGTTAAAACATCTTATTTTTTCTTTTCAGTGGCCCTTTAAGTTTAGACGTAGCAGACGCTACGAGCTGATGGGACCAATCGGAAGCGTCTTGAGCGCACTATCGTAGTCCTTCTTCATGTTTTTGTACGTCTTCTTTTATCGCTGAACTAATCATAAACAAAAAAAAACTAATGACTTGCGGTTTTGACGTCGATTGACTGGTCCTCATTACCTCGTAGCGTCAGTTGCATGTGGATTTCCACTGAAACAAAGTCTAGAATAACGAAGGCTGGCGAATAACCTCATCTTTCTTCCTGAAGCGTCTCCATAGTCGGATTGGACCAACTCAGCAATAGGCTACTTCCAAAATATCTCTGAAAACAACACTGTGCGTTGGGTTATGGGACCTGGTTCGTCATGAATAGGGGGTGCTATGGTTTCGGTTGTTGACGATGCAGTGCATGTCAGAACTGCATGAAAACAAACTGAGTGCTTCTTTACATTACACTCATTTCTCTTCAAGAGAGCACTCGTTCAAACAGGGACCATCACCGTCCTTAAGTTTCTGAGTATGCTTAGTGAGGAGTACGAGTACGGTCACACGCGCACTATACCCTCCAGACTGCCCGGCTACCACTCCGAAATGCAGCATGACCCTCCCGGCTCACGGATAATTTAGGAAGCCTATGTCCTTGGGAAGATCATGGAGCAGGATGCCTGGCCCAGTAGACGTCTTCCACTTGCCATCGTCGTCCAAATTATAAGTGCGAAAAAATATATGTACGTCTGGAGCCCCCAAAAACGTGCCCCAGCATTCCATTTGTATTGGCAGGCAACACTTACAGTATTAAGCATTTAAGGAATAGAAAGTCGCGAAGTCGAAAATGCAAACACTCTATTTAGTCATGACGGGGTGTCGTAAAGTGAGGCTAGAAAATCATGACTGAAACTTAGGGACCAACAAGTACCCAAGATGATTCGCGGGGCATCTGGCCGCAAGGATGACTTCGATGCTGGAAGAGGTCTACGGATACTGAGCCCGATGCGAAGCGTCATTGGACAGGTTTATTGTATGAGGCACAACAAAACGCTGACGCAGTACTTGCGTCCAATCTTTGTCCGATCTCAATGGGATGACGTCACAATTCTAGTGCGGAGGTTTCAATTATTCTTGGTGGTGTCATCTAAACAGGCTTCACCTTCTGTGTTCCCCATCTCTATCCGCCTGATGAAGATGTATTTTTTTTTTACTTCAGAAGGCCAGGCAAGATGGAATCCAATTGCTCCATTGCTGCCCGAGAAGATGCGTCAAGAATTTATTCAAGATCTTACGGCAGAAATTCGCAATCTCTGGAGCGAAGAAGCAGACGGAGTACCGCACCATTTCTCGGACCTCTTTCTTGTCCATGCTAGCAAAATTTAATCCCCATTAGAATGTATTCATGTTAAATGGATCAGCCGAACGGCATTAAAAAAAGAACCTAGAACTTTCAATGGATTCCACCTCAACATCAGTTTCACGACGGCAACAGCAAATTATAGAGATATGTTTAATGAAAATAAAATGTCTTAATTCCATCTATTTAATTTGTAATGGTCAGAGCATCTATGACTGTTAAAAAAACTGATGACCTTTAATTAATGCTGATTTAGAGCATTTCACAGTATCTTGCGCCTTAAAATCTTTGTACCAGGTATTTAGTTCTTGCAACCTAGAGAGTGGGCTAATTGGATTGAACGCAATTTAAGCTGACTGCATAAATCCGTTTTTTTTTTACTTTTCGCGCCGAGATTTAAAAAAGAGCTGCCCGACGTTGGTGGGCTTTACCGGCGTAGTAAACGCCAGTAAAGCCCACAATATTTTTGATGATTTTAAATAAAAATTTTAGCTATAATTTTTCCATAGACAAAACATGTTTTTATTTTCTTTCTTTTGAGTTCTGAGTTTTTATTTATCCATACCCTCATGTAATGAATGATCCAGCTTCGAGCCCCTCTGTAGTAATCCCTAGCTCGATAACTTAAGAAACCGACTTACGCGGACAGTGTAAAGTGCGTTTAATCCATTTCACCCAAGCTCTGGAAAAAATGAAGACAATTGCATCCAGAAATGTCGGTGCAACCCATTCACTTACATTGAAAAAACCACAGTGTCTGCAGCATCACCCGCAGGTTCATCGGGTCTAAGTTTTGTAGTAGACAACTGATAAAAAATGTTCTCGTAGCCTACGAACTTTTTATTGTAGTTTGATCCTGAAGGAGCAAATGACCCAACTAGAAATGCCATGGCCGATTTTTATTCTTTGCAAATGACTGAAAATTACTTCTAGGAATTCACTTCAATATTTTGAGATTGCGAGCTCCGTAATTGAGAATAAAATAAGATATTTTCAGAGAAGCCTGATTTCAAACTCTCTCCCCGATTTATGACGTAAATGGCGAATTCAAAAAGAAACAGGGGCTTAAAGCAATATGCCGGAATCCCAGTCAGCAGACGAAAAGTAATGTGCCATTTGTTTTAGATATACTTTGGAAAAGTCACTGTTGAATGCGTACAAATGCCTGTTACACTTGTAGCATGCATATGCTCCTAGATGCTTGGGTAATTTAGGATTCCGTCATAGACCAGTTAGCGCCAAACGTGAAAAACGTGCGCATACTGGGCCGATACCTAACACGTGGACTCTCGTAAACAATGGAAACTTGTATAGAATGAAATAACCCGCATTCGTGTATATCACGCTGAAGAAAGTTTCTGTCGATAAAGATAAGCTAAAATGAAGACTAAAACAACTCTGCAATTCTTAAGTAAAATATCATCATGGTTCAATGGCAAGCATATAAAATACGCAAATGCACAATCCACCCTCAATCAAAGAATAGTTGCTCGAAGATGCAATAGTGCGTGAAGTAGAGTATTGCATCATAACACATAACATAACACTCGTGCTTGCTTTAAAAGCTTTGAAAGACAAATCCTGCCAATAAGTACGATCGCATGCATTATACACGTTTTTGGGGCTTTTGGGTGTCGGTTGTTTCTCTTTGCCGCTCTAGCGGGAGTCGGGCATAAAGGCGTATTCGCACTGGGAGAAATCCCTCCCTTTCCTTCGCGGCATGAACATCACGTGTTAAGGACTTCACGCTTTTGCACGTAGCCACGCTGGCGGAGACATACCAGGGGATGGAGGACCTTTTGCTCGGGCTGCACAAAAACTCCCCGCCTTGGCATGCGATTTCTTTGAAGTTTGTTGTATTTTGTTGGCATGTATGTGAATTTTACATATTTTGCTCTGCGAGATACCGGCGGTGGCATTGAGGTCGCTTGACTCGTGATTTATTTATTTATTTATATTTACCCTCAGTGGCCCCGAGGGGAATTACAGAGGGGAATGGTTGATTTGTACAATTCTAAATTTAGCGTTATCGGTAATGGTGACGATATCATCGGGAAGGCCATTCCAGTCCACACAAGCTTGATGTAGAAGGAATGTTGATGGGCTGTTGCGAAAAAGTTTGTGGCGGGAAATCTTGCATGATTCATCAAGTCTGGCTGGGTAGCTGGTAGCTGGGCTGCCTGAGGAGAGATTGTCGTAATGGTTCCGAATAATGCATTTCATAAAACGGCAAAGACGGGAAATTCTGCGATGAATGGAGACATCAGGAAGAGTTAATTAAGATGTCATTGCAGTGACACTAGAAAATCGAAAGGAATTAGAAAGAATAAATCGAACAGCATGATTTTGAACAGATTTCATTGAGTTAGTGAAAAAGAGTCTGATGTGGTTGCCAGATAGCTGAAGCATTCTCTAGTCTAGGGCGAACAAGTGTGATGTAGAGGAGGTTTTATGGTTAGTAGGGGCAGACTTGAAATTGGGACGAATAAATCTAAGTGAGTGGTTCTCGGATGATATTGTCCTGTCGACATGCGCATTCCAGGACCTAATAATGGTTAAATGAACACCAAGATGCTTGTACTCTGTAAAGGTCTGAACGGTAATGCCGTTGAGTGTTAATGAGTTTGAGGGCTGCGGAAGAAAGTGTGAAGCAGAGGTGCATGCCTTTGTTAATGTTTAGACAGATCTGCCATGTGCGGCAACATTCAGTAATTTTCTTAATTTCGTTCTGAAGTGCAAGAGGTTCGTCTGGTTTTTTTATTAGACTATAAACAACAAAGTCATCAGCGAAAAGACAAACAGAGAACGAGAGGTGAGGAGGGAGATAAATAATGTTGATTAAAAGGAGTAAAGGCTCAACTAAGTGGAGCTAAGTGGAACACACGAACACATCAAGCTAAGTGGAACACACGAAGAAATGGGAGAGGAAGAGGAGGATGCGCTGTTAGCGAAAACGAATCGAGAGCGATGACTAAGGAATGATTTAATCCACTTAAGAACATGAGAGTCTTGTTTTAGTGAAGAAAGTTTAAAAAAATAAGGCGATTGTGTCGAACTTTGTCAAAAGTTTTGGCAAAATCAAGAAAAAGAGCGTCAGTAGGAAAGCCGGTGTCAAGATTTTTAATCAACTCTTTACTTTGAATATGTAGTTGGCTCTCACAGAAAGATGTTTCCGGAAGCCATTCTGAGCATTCGTGAATAAATTGTAGGAGTCCGGGAAGTTAATTGGGTACTTGTAGAGGACGTGCTCGAGGATCTTGCAGGAGATGCAGGGGAATGATACTGGCCGATAATTTAGTGGAGATGTCTTACTGCCGGATTTGTGGCCCGGAATGACCTTGTCAATTTTCCAGTCAGAGGATATCACCCTCTGACTGGGAAATATATTTCAGCAGTCCAGGGACTGCTGAAATATCTTTCTCAGGTAAAGACCAGATGAAAATGTAGTCTATTTAGAACCTTCGTATTGACATCATCTGTGCCGCATGATAACGACATCTTTAGAGATTCTGTAATCCTGATAGCACCTTGAAAGTCTATAAGAATTGAATCCATTGGGAAATAAAACTCTGTCATCCGCAGTACATCATTAACCAAAAAAAAAAACAAGTACAAAACAATTAGGCATTCAGACTTAGAACCAGCTATTAAAGCATTTCTTTGAAAACAGAAGCCGCTTTTTATTCGGCTAGCAGAATTTCGCTAACGAATCGAAACCTATGTACATCCTTCGCTACGTTTTTACGGTAGTTAGTAATTAACTTATTTACGTTCTATTTTAGTAATTTCTATTGTACTCAAATTGCTTTTAGGGCTAACATTAAGTGACTTAACTTGATAATTTTGTTTGAGTTACTTGCACATGCCTGGTAAGACTGATAAACCAAAAGTGAACTAAACAGTTACGACAGGACGAGGTTGCATATGACAATTGTTGCAACCAACAGCCTTATGTAGAAGAAAAAAAATCATGCGTCGAAAGATACAAATGTCTTTAAACAAATGTCATCCTGTTCATGCATCTGCAGCGCCGAGTGCTGAAGGTACACGTGAACAAGTAAAATACTAACATTAGTATTAGTTTGTCAATCTAACGCGCTATTATTCGTTACGACCTACAAGTGAAATAAAACGTTACTACTTTATTAATTGAACGAACGCTACTTTTGCGTTAGTTTATAGCGTTATTTTAAATTTGAGGCGAAATACGATGGTGTGTTCCCAAGCTGAATCATAGTTTTATCGCTTTATAATATATAGTTAAGTAACCATTCTTAAATGATCCCTACCGGTACCGAGGTCACCCACCATCGACGTGAACGTCGGCATGACCACGGGGAGGGGGCCAGCTGCCCCCGATCACCAAACGGCGTGTGCCAGCGGCTGGTTCTTTCACTTGCGACATTGCAAGGTATATCTCAGCCACATACGTTGCAGAACGGCAAGTACACAAAGGAGGACGGATTTTTGTCGCTTGAAACCAAAATGCGCCTCGGCTCCCTGACCCTTAGACAGCATTTCTCTAATTTTACTGCCACAGAAAATGGCACGAATGCAGATGACGAAAACCTGGTGGGAAATACAAGAACGCATAAAAAACGATGTCATGAGGGCAAGTCTCTATGCTCAAGCAGCAGTACGATAATATATGTTGTGTCTAGAAATGTGTCTCTCCTTACTGTCATTTTATAACAGTAGACGAACGAAAACTGACAACCAATTTAAATCAACTAAGACTGTCAGAGCTGCCTGAGTCGAAAGCACCCGGCCCCATAGTTCAAATCAGGCCAAACTACAAGCTCAACTTGATATCTCTTGATGAACGAAATATTAAATGCGTCTCATCTACCCTAAAGGTGACATCTATGTTGGGCATCGCTGTCAGATCTTTAAGCCCACTTCCCAAGCCCCGGCTACTGGACTCATCAAAGGAGTCAGCAGCAACATTGGTAGTGCGGAGATTTAAGAAAAGAGTATAAGTGCGCATGTGAGCTGATGGTAACTAATCATGCCGTTTAACTCCTGAGGCTGTGGTGTAGAAAAGAAAGAAAAGTTTTACTTAAGAAACAGATACAGAAGGGAACGAGATTCATGCACAGCTAAGGGCCAACAACGACGCATTTGTTACATCTGTTCGTCTGATCGGTACGTCCATCACAGTAGTTATAACTGTCTCGTCATCACCATTTCCTGAGTGTTTTCCACTTGGTCTAGTACGTCATGAGGTACAGCCATTTTTGAAAAGGCAAATCTAATGTCATTGATGCTGTTATTTTGTAACATTAAGTCTATTTGTCGTTATTCTTCAACGGGTTCACGTTGCGCCTTGCCACACGATCGAAATGGCTGTGACGCTGGAGCAACAACAGTTCGGTGCTGTTCTGGTGGCAAGGAACACGACGCGACATACAATGTACAAAATGGAAACGTAAGCTGGAAATTCGTCACATACGACAAGTAGCTGGGAGCACAACACCCATTAAAAAAGCCCAAGACACGGTCAACAGTGCTCTTGAAGAAAACGCACGAAACAAACCAGATATTCAACGCACCACGCGCATTCAGAAGCATACAAATTTCGAACACTGATTGAACTGGCTACAATGATCAACAAACAACAAATACTCCTTGAAGGACAAAGCATGGACTGATCAGGTAGGCTCGAGTGATGTATCCGACTCTGGAAATCATACTCAAGGTCAGGTGCAAAGCCCTCATTAGAAAATAATATATATAACAGACAGTAACGAAGACAACCTCACTGAGCCGCGCTGGCAAGAAACGACAACTAGAAAACAAAAGTCAACAACTAAAAAAATATCCTACTCCTTCGACAGAAGCAACATCTTGGATCCAGTTAAACATTATCGTCATTGCAGAAAAACGCATACGAGAATTTCTCAACCAGTGCTCGTCCCCACTTCCTGCACGTCCTCACTTTCTGCAAGTGTTTGACTTTCCCCCCATTTTAGTTAGTTTAGTTAGCTAGAGTATAGAAATATAAAACTACCGCACACGAAGATGTGCACAGACTCCATTTAAGAACTAATAATGTTTCAACACTATTCCATTGGAATGCAAAGAGTACTCCAGTTCAAATTGTCCGATTTTTGACAATTCACAACTTCTCATGACTTCTTCAAAATTGTAACTTGTGAAGCAAACATTCCCGAATGCTTCAAGTTCTTAGGGTACGAGAGCTTTACATCCCTGCGATCAATAGGACCCAGATGAGTTATGCTCGCTGTACCCAAGGACCTTACATATGCCAGTCATCTCCTCATACAAACAATGAACTCGTATCTGCCCCAGTAAGAAATGACACTTCGTTCCTTTTCAGTTATTACAGAGAAACATATCACGACAAGCAAACTTTGATGACGCGCACTTTTTAGTTGTAACCAACAACTGCGCTTCACCTTACATCCTATCAGGCAATTCCAACGCTCACCATACAATCTAGGGAGGAACTAAAAATGAAAGCCGTTTACAACTCCCTGTAACGCCGAATTAGAGTGCAGTTCTTGAGGAGGAGGGAAGGCACCGGTGAGTTGGGGGGTCACGTGGCCTGGGGGTTACGTGACCTCAAGGAAGGGGAGCTGAGAAAATTTTCCGCTAAATTTAGCGGGGAAAATTTTCCGCTAAATTTAGAGGGGAAAATTTTCCGCTAAATATAGCGGGGAATATTTTCTGCTAAACTTAGCGGGGACAATTTTCCGCTAAATTTGGCGGGAAATTTTCCGCTAGATTTAGCGGGAAATTTTACGCTAGATATACCGGGGAAAATTTTTCGCTGAATTTAGCGGGGAAAATTTTCCGCTAGATTTAGCGGGGAAAATTTTCCGCTAAATTTAGCGGGGAAATTTACCCATCATGCACCGCGCGGCTACGCCGACGGCGACGGCGACGCCACTCAAGCCGGAAAGGGCGCCTAAGAGCTGCGCTCTAAAAAACAATCAAGGCAGAAAATGTCTGAACTCTGAACCGGCTCAGCAAAATGAACTATGGTAGCCACACATCCTATACGCCAATACGCACAGTAGCTGCCTCGACCTGGCGTTAATCTCTCAAATACTAATGCCTTATAGCATGTTTACTTTTTGAAAAATCGTGGCAGTTACCATATCCCAACTTACACCATCACGAGGAGATTTGTAAGCCGGAAAATTTGCCCCCCCCCCCCCCCAATATTCGTCGTACGATTCGTCGTGGCAAGCTTACCAAACATCAATAAAGTCTCTCTGCGTGTCTTGTACTAAGCTTCAAATATTCAGTTCTGCTGCTGCTGCTGCTACTACAAAAACTGAAACCAGAAGCTACAATCTTCCTGCGACCAGGACTGCAATCGATGGAGAATATGAACAAATACGAGCTAGCGTCGCCGCTCGGAAAATAGGTACGGAAGGACTAAAGGTATAAAGGATTTACGTGAACCTCACCGCACATAGAGAAAAAAGGTCGATATCTGCAGAAGCTAGGAAGAATCACATGGAAGAGGAATTGCTTAAAATGAGATTGTAGAAAACCTCATACGGAAGTTTGGCGTATGGCGTGAGCTCAACGGATACCTAAACAGCAACATAATTCGTTCCGTGCTTTATCTGTGCGCCTAAATGTGCCTGAGATCGATGTCTCCCAACAGCTTCTGCAGGTGTCTCACTCATCAGCAGGCGAGTTCTAATTGATCCTTTGGTCTCAAGCAAGCAAGCGTACCACCGTCGTTCAATGACAGAACAAATTTGCCCTTTCGGGTGGATGATCTTCAAACAGCATCTGGCAACAGTGAAGCGGACTTCGAATCCAAAACCTGACGTCATAACGTACAGCGGACTTGCCGATCTAGGCCACACGAGGTCAAGAACTACTTCTTAGTTTGTTCAGCAATTCATGGGAAGCGAGTCAGGTTCCATCAATATGGATGAATGGGCGTATCATACCCCGTCTCAAACCAGGAAATTAACCTTACAACATTGCTTCTCATAGGCCAATAGCTGTTTTGCTTGATGTTGCGGGTGCATACGACAACGAAACTCACGAGACCGTACTAAATGTGGTAAATGAACTTGGCATTGGTGGTCGCTTGTGCTACTGGTTAAAGAGTTACCTCGCAGTGAGTCTGTATATTTCAACATACGACGGAAAAACAGGCTTTCACGTCCTCACAAAAGGCGTACCACAACGCGGGGTATTAAGCCGAAATTTCTTTATTACTATTTTGATAAATTAATCAGCCAATTACTAACCAGGGTAAACATATTTACGCAGCTGACAGTTGTATCTGAGCCACCGGTCTCACACGTCCTCAGACATGGGCAAGACTGCAAAGCACTTTGAAAATTATCCATAAATATAATAATCAAACGGGGATTTAAAAAATCCAAATACAAATCAGCCGCGTTTACGTTTTCTCGCAATTTCATAGACCTATACTCAATCACTATTTCCAGAGAAAGAATTCCGACCGTACAAAAGCGTACGTTCCTAAGAATAACTTTGGATCGAGACTTATTGTGAAAGCCTCATGTATCCCGACTGAAAATATATCAAACATCGATGGCGCATTTTTTGAGTTTCATGAGTGGCACAACATGGCGCGCAACTGTTGGTTGCCTACCACGAGTGTTCGATGACTTTTTAGGAGTTCTGCGGTACACCTTGCAGGTTCTAAGCAAAAGCTGCATTACGAATATAAGTGCCCTCCACATCATCCAGGCGCAAGCTCTACTGACTTGTTCAGTGCTACACCGCCCTGCTTCACCGCAGGGGAAGATGCGGAGGTTCGCAGGTTCCAATTTGAATCCGGCATTATATAAGAGGCACTGCGGTTGCACTTGAGACACCTAGCCGGTATCAGAACGGGCCTTCTGTGTTGTTTAGTGATGAACTATAATCTTGAAATGACTCATCTTCTCAATACACACATTTTAATAAAACATCTTAACCCTTTACTGCCGGTTGTCGCGAATTCGAGACATACCGGCAAAACGCTTCCGGCGCCGCAGCGAAGTCTTGGCATGCTCAAATGCCGGTTGTCGCGTATTCGCCACAAACACAGTTTTTCGCCACGGACGCGTAGCGCCATCTAGGAGCAGTGGTACAAAGTTATAACCAGTTTCGTCCGCCGCTTTACGAAAGAAGCGGAACACGTGCCACGGACCTTATTTCCTCGATTTCTTCTGGAAAACAAAGGTGAGTTCTGGTCTAAAACAAATTGCTTTTCTTCGCTTACATCTTAGAGATTACCCACAGCATATTGTAACTTCACGATACGTGTTTCTTTTTTATGATGGCCGGTTACATGGTCTGTCGCGAATTCGCGACATTCGGCATTTGATCTAGTGATAGTGTCATGATACAATAAGCGGTGATTATTCATTTGACGAAAGTTCTTCTTGTTTGATGGCAGATAATGAATCCTGCGGCCTTCTATGGAGAGAAAACGCTTCGGACGCGCCTTCCACCTGAGGATAAAAGTGACGACAGTTGTCTTAGTGACAGCGATGAAGACGATCCAGACTACAACCCACCCACGCAAGGTGTTTCCCTAATGGCGTCAGAATCTAGTAGCGACGAAGATGACGAGTGCGACACAGTGGCTGCGCAGGCTGCGCGCATCACAACTACCAAACAATCTGTTAAGTGGACGAAAACAAATTGTCAAGAAGAGCACCAGATTCCATCGTGGAATGGTTCTTTGCCTCAAAGTGAGAGCGTTCGAACCCCCATTGAATATTTCAAGGAGTTCTTTGATGATGCGCTTCTCGATTACATCGTTGAGCAGAGTAACCTCTTTGCCATCCAGAAAAATCCTAACAAACCACTGGGTTTGACTCGTGCAGAGCTGGAGCAGTTCCTGGGCACAGTCACATTCATGTCGTTCTGTAGCCTCCCACGAACCCGCCTGTACTGGGCTGCTGAGAGCAGAATACCCACCATTGCTGACACAATGTCCCGTGACCGCTGGGAAGCAATAAAATCGAATTTACATTTCAACAACAACGACGAGATGCCCTCACCCAATGATCTGCGAAAGGATCGTCTCTTCAAGGTACGGCCAATCGTTGATTCTCTCCTCCCGAAGTTTGAAGCGATTCCAAAAAACCAAGCTCTGTGCGTGGACGAACAAATGGTGCCGTTTAAGGGCCGCTCAAGCCTCAAACAATACATTCCCAGCAAACCACACAAATGGGGTTATAAGATATTTCTGCTCTGCGATTCGCAAGGAATCGTACACTCCTTTGACATTTACACTGGAAAGATTGACGCTGTTCCTGGCGAACCAGACTTGGGTGCGTCTGGTAACGTGGTTCTCAAGCTGTGCAAGTTGATTCCTCCTGGCCTGAATCATCATCTATATTGTGACAACTGGTTCACATCTCTCAAGCTTTTCACTGCCCTGGCCAAGAAGGATGTGCACTGCCTTGGAACTGCGCGTGCAAACCGTCTTCAAGGCTGTCCTTTGCCAACCGATGCGGATCTCAAAAGAGAGGCCGAGGTACCTTCGACGAATTTGAGACGGTCATTGATGGCCAAAAAATTATCGTTGTCAGGTGGTATGACAACCGCGCCGTGACAACAGCAAGCACTTTTGCAGGCGTTCAGCCAGTGGCATCTGTTGACAGGTGGGAACGCACGCAAAAACAGATTGTACAAGTCGACTGCCCAAGCTCGGTGCGTACATATAACAAGCACATGGGTGGTGTGGACCAAAACGATGCCCTCATTGCCTTCTACAGAATACACATCAGATCCAAAAATTTTATCTCAAGATATTTTTTCATTTCATCGACATGGTGATTGTCGTGTCATGGCTGCTTTACAGGCGCGACTGCGACTCACTGGCCATTCCAGCCCGACGGCAACTCGACCTCCTGAAGTTCAAGTTTTATGTTGCCACATGTCTGCTGAAGCAGGGCAAGGACACCACCCCAAAGCGAAGAGGACGGCCGTCAACATCACTGGAAACTCAACTGGAAACGAAGAAGAAGAGAGGCCCGATGAAGCCCGTGCCAGTAGCGAGCATCCGCACGGACAACACAGCCCACTGGCCAGCTGTAGACAGCGTGCGCCAGAGGTGCAAACGACCTGGATGCAAAGGCCAGACAGTTGTCATGTGCACAAAATGCCAGGTGCACCTTTGTCTGAACAAGAATGTCAACTGCTTTCTTGATTTTCACCAACCTTAGGACGTTGCAGGAGAAGTGTTGCAGTGTCTCTTCAAAACCGAACATTTTCCTTTGCTTTTGAGGAGTTCTGGCACTCGAAGTTGCTGAAGAAATAAACTTTATACTTGCGACTACCGCACATATTATTTCCGGCTTAAGTGCCCATTGTCGCGAATTCGCGACATACCAAAAATTTTGCCCAAGAGTCTTTTTCTGCGCGAAACATGTATTGCATTCGATTACATGGGTTAAACGAAGCCAAAATGTTTCATAAGAATTTTTTCTGGGGGGCCTTTGATAATTCAGGCATTAAAGGGGCACTTGAGACACCTAGCCGGTATCAGAACGGGCCTTCTGTGTTGTTTAGTGATGAACTATAATCTTGAAATGACTCATCTTCTCAATACACATATTTTAATAAAACATCTTAATGTCAGAGAATCGGTTCGAAAATTCCTTGGTAGCAAACTTGTAGAACGACTGGTGCTCTCACGTAGGACAGGGAAATATAGTACCGGTTACAAGTAATGTTAGTGCTTTAAAAATTATCAAATTATCCTTCTTATTACTTCCAGATAAAATACATTCAATAATAAAACGATTAGTGCAAAATTTATTCGAATTTATATCATTTGAATTCTTGTAACAAGGACCATGTACGTCAAGCTATAGCGGAACGCTCATCGGTTATTAATCTCGGGTTCAGCGCCGATTTCGGTACGGGGTAGAATTAAATCCTTCTCCTGTTCCGGATACACTCAGAAATGTATTTCACTAACGAAGGGCTTTTGGTTTCGTGGTGAGTTAATTAATTTACTATTCAACATTTCACCACATAATGCTTTGATTCTACAGCCGCAATGGGCATTAAAAAGAAACAGCAGAACCCATCCTTCGGGAATGATTATCTACGTTAATGCGAATAGCATCAAACGGTGCGGAGTTATGCGCGTTCGTCAGGTGGCCGGCACACTCTAGATACGCCAGCCCACTCTTGAGGCGATTCTAAATTTGTTGACACTTTCACAGCCCTGCGCACGATCTCCGCAGCCCAGCACGTGCGTTTGTGTCACTTAGGAAGGCGAGCAAAGCACGCGCCATACGCACAAACACTCAAAATGGTACCGACCATACTTTCTGGCGTCTCAGCTAGTCTCAACCAACGGTATTCTAAACGGTTGTTTATATCTTTACCATAGGACGCGCTTTACAGCGCTGTCACAGCTAGCCGGTGCGGCGGCAGCTCCATGCACGAGGGGCTCATTCCGCTCTCGTGAGCTGAGCACGGCCGCTACATCACCCTCTCCCGAGCGCGGGAGAGGGTGAGCTAGCGGCCGTGCTCAGCCTCACGAGAGCGGAATGAGCCCTCGTGCATGGAACGCGCGCGCACCGGTAGCTGTGACAGCGCTGTAAAGCGCGTCCTATGGTAAAGATATAAACAACCGTTTAGAAGTGCGTTGAATGACTGCCTTCATAGCTCTGTGGTTAGCGCGTCTGCATGCTGATCAAAGGGTCAACGGTTCGAATCCCAGCCGGCGCCGGTCTTCTTTTATTTATTTATCGACCCGCGGCGTAAGAGGTTAGATAGCCAGATAGATAGATAGATAGATACATAGACGAAAAGTGCGTGAAGTATCCAAAGAATGCTATTCTCATTAATAAAAATAGAAAAATCTTGACGCCTTGTGTGGAATTAACAGCGCAAATACGTGAAGGAAGGATAGACAAGGAATACAGGATAGAGCACTGTCTCCCTCGTCTATTCTTTCTTCTGCTATTTGCGCAGTTGTTTCCATATAATGATCAAACAACTAGCCCACCAGATGATCGTGAAAACTTGACGCCGGTCTGCCGTTTTTCTTAACATCCCCGTTCCTACATCATGACTTACCCCAAAGCAAACGTCATTATCTAGAATTATATACGTTTCGTTCTCGTCGACGGGATTCGGCCAGGGCAGACATTTTTTCTTGCGAATTCTGCAGGCAACACTGACAACAAACGAATGAGCACACCGTGCTTGGACAATAACGTTCTGAATCAATAGAAAATGCCTCGCTCGAGTAATGAAATCCGTCCGATAGATTTTAGTATGCCTTGGTCGATCGTCCCAATCAAAATCAGGAGCAGATCGATGTAGTAATTCCTACATAATTGAAGAATGAAAGCCGCTACAGCAGTAATTTCTCGTTAATAACCACTGCGTTACTATACATACCCCGCTTTGTAGAAAGCGTTGTCTGGTATTGACTGGGTAGCTACACACCTCTTCGGCACGTTTTAGCAGAAAACTCGGACTATGAACGCTTTCTAAGGAGAACGGCGTTGACCATAATAACGAGGCATCATTGTATTACATGGCATGAAGGTCGAAGTTGCATTTTAAACTTCATTGATATGCAAGATTAATAGAGTCACGTCACTGCTTTGTTATAAAAAAATACGTGTTGCATATCTCAGTTAGAAAGGCGCTTTTTTCGTTTTTTTCCACCATTTTAGCAAGTTAAAACTAATGAATATTTCGAGGGGTAATTAATGATTTTGCCCCCTAGGCTGTAACGTTTTTGTATTCAGTGGTGGGGTTGAAAGATGATACGTTCCCATGAAAGTTTGGAATCTTCCCTTTCCCGAAAGCAGACGACTTTTCAATATAGTTCACACTGCGGGGATGCGCTTCCGTTACCGCTGCACTACTCGCCGCCTGCCGTCGTAGATTATCGAGGGCGTCGTTTGACGACATCAACGGAGTGCGGCATCGGTAACCTCGTGTTCAGACGCAAAACTTGTACACCTCGAATTTTTCTATATCTTGGAAGACAGCCGTATGTCTGATGGTGCGAGGTCCAGGCTGTAAGGTAATTCAGGCAAAGCATCTTGTAACGGCAGCTCCTCCAGCGCGGCACTGGTCTCGCCCACAGCCGTCCTCGATCATCTCACAGTGGCATGCTGAGTGTAGTGTACCGGAAGAGGAAGCGCATCGCCGCCGGTATGGTCTATATTGAAAATTTGTGTGCTTTTGGAAAAGAGGAGGTTCCAACAAAATGTTAGGGTGAAAACGAGCTGGTGAAGGTTTAACTTAAGACGAACGTCAGAGACTGGGGAAACGACGGAGGACAACACCCCATACGAAGTCTCAATGAAGGGGATGAAGCTTGTATCTTGTAGAGTTAACGAATTAAACTTTGTATGCAAACGAGCTGGTGAAGGTTTCACATACTTTATGACAAAACCCGCGACACCGTGGAAACAATAAAGGAAAACACCACGCACAACGGCTCAAACTGAGGTTTTGTGTGTTTTGTTGTCCCTCGTCGTTTCCCCAATTTCGGGGTTTTGTTTGAAAAGAATATTCCAAATTTTCTTTTGAATGTAACATTTTTCAACTCCATTACTGAAAATAACCGTTAGAGCGTAGGAGGCAAGGCGTATTAATCTATGCTTTAATTATTATACTAAATAATGTACATAACCCTGAGTTACTATCCGGTTAGTAATATTTATTTTGATGCTTGAACTATCGCGTGAGTAGGAGGTCTGCACGAAATCTGAAATTCAATGGTATATTTTCGTTATATTCGCCAGCGCACTATACAGAAACAAAGTGAGGTTTTGTACTCTGTATCCGGATATATAAACGATGTGTGGGATATAATGCGGACACGGTTTTGAATGCACCCATCGAATGCCAAGTCACGTCATTGTCAAGGGTACGGCGAATCGCATGTATCACAGCATAATGATATTAGGGAACGGAAATATCTCTTTGAGGAGTCCCGTGTCACAGCATAATCCACAACAAAAACAGTTTTTTTTTATTCAAGCCTCATGCCAGCGAGTTCCGCTTGAGATAGTTCATCCACGAAGAAGACAGCTTGCGTACTGTCATCCAGAGATTTAAAAGGTGAGGATCAAGGCTTCTTTAATACTAGCGCGCAACAACAGACACAAAAAAGGGAATTTTATTACATTGTTTTGTTAGCTACAATAACGATATCCGGGAACAATATGATGCATTCGTCAAAGTGTTGACGAAGTGTGAGGGTCAACATTAAGATATCACAAAGATCTAGTAACAATTTATATTATTTAAAGTTTGGCAATTTGTTTTTATTACAATTCTTGTACTAATAGACGACCCGAAAGGTAATTATTTCGCTTATTAGTAAAAAATGAAAGGTGCTTTACAAACGCCCATCATAATATTTATATGAAGAAAGTAACCCACCGCACAGAAAATGTATACTGGTTGTTTGCTTTTAATTTGAACATATGCCTGTTTACAAGGGCAAGAGTTACAGGTGTACACTATCCAAACTTCACTTATGAGCCTCGGCGGACACTAGTGCGAGCAAACACTGTATTATTAGAAACTGACATTAAAAAGATTTCACCCTAAGGAAAACAGACATGAACAGATTCTATATAAGCCTCCTTGCGCTGCGACCCACGCAACATACAAAGGGAGTATAACGTAAAAGTGACAATATTCTGAAAAAAGCTTGAAGTATATACACTCATTCTTCCGGAATACGTTTTCTACGGTGGCGGATGTAAGGACGCAAGAGTAAAATTGTCAATATACACTTAAATCCAAAAAACTCACAAATTAAATTTTTAGAACTTTGCTTTAGCTACCATATTTCAATTAGAAATTTGTATCTTCACGTCTACCGAAGCTAATGTAGTTGAGTGATCAAAACGAAAAAGTCCACATCAAGCCTTGAACCTTGGCAATCACGGTAGCGGGAAACCATTCAGAAAAATCGAGACAGAAGCCAAACGTTTTGCTGCCGAAGAGGCCTCAGAGTGAGGCATGTGGTTACGAGTAAGTTATTGTGAGCGCGTAAATTAAATATTTGTCACAATTACAAACTGGCTCGCAGCCCGCTCCCGCGACCTCATTCAAAATGGAAAGTCACCGCGTTGGCCTCTCATGTACGATAACTGGCACCTCTGGTTTCCTCTTGTCAATTTTAAACAAATGAGATAGATTTCTTTGGGCTTTCAATAAACTTTGGCCCAATCCCAAATCGGTTTGCGGGAGCAGGCTGCGAGCCAATATGGAATATGGCCAAAACCTTTGATCACGTGTTTACAACAACTTGCGCGTCACCACAGATCCCACTCTGACGCATCTTCTGCAGCGAAACCACTTCAGCTGCTGACATGCTTTTTTGAGGTAGTTTTGATTTCCGGGTGTCGTGATAGCGTAAATTCGCCACTCAATAACTCTAAATGGAATTTTTTGTTTCTGAGATATCTCATCTGTTTTAGCCTCGGTAGACGACGGGCAGCAAATCTCTTATTGAAACTTACTGGCCAAAAGGAAGGGCTAAAAGTTAAGACGCAACTTTTTGCTAAGTATACAATAAACACTTCACACTTGCGTCGTGCTATTCGCGCCCGTGGACAACGTAATCCCGGTGGAGTATGGCTTTTATTGCAAGTTTTATTTTTTAGTAAATACTCTCACCCCTACGTGAAACATCATCTCTAAGGATAGATAACTGGGCGAGTTGGTGTGAGTTCATGTTGAAAAACAGCGCGACTGGGACGAGGACACAAGGAGACGAAGAGAACACAAGACACAGCGCTGACTATCAACTGGTTTGTTATTACAACACAAGGAAAAACGACAATGAGATGAAAAACATGGAGTCAAATGTTCGCGCGCTTGCTTGGCGCCTCGTGGAATATGACCCTTTCTTCTTTTTCCATCCGATTGTAGACTGGTTTTCTTCTTTCTTTCCTCAGGCTTTGTGTTACCCTGAATCCAAAAACTTAATCTCGCTGGGAGTCAGAGTCACCGAAGGTTGGCTCACACACGAATTGTTGCTCTTCGTGATGCTATAGGCTTCTACCATCTCTCGACATGTTTGGTCGTGGTGTTGAAATAATATACTGGTGTTTTCGAAGCGTGGTTCGCACCCGCAATCTCTGCAATGTATCGCTAGATGTGAACCTGCGGTGCCTTTCAAGGAGCTTTGGTGCTCTCTTAGTCGGATGTTTAGGCACCGGCCGGTCTGCCCGATATAACAGTGCCCACAGGAGAAGGGAATGCGGTAAACCACGCCTTTTACGCACGACACGAACAGTACCCCATGCTTAACCTTACATGTGTTATATTCTGATCTTGCTTTCCCCTCCCTGCGTGCGCGTACAGCGGAGCATAATCTGCTTAATTTGTTTTTGGCTGAAAAAACAACGTTCACCTCGTATCTGGACGCGACCTTTTTAAGTCCGTGTGAAATGCGGTGAAGATAAGGAATGACTGAAACTTTCTTCTTTTCTTTTTTAATTGGTTCTTCCAGCCTGAAATTGGATGCTATTCTTTACGATTTTTATTAAACTATCGCATGCTGATGAAATAATCGAGTCTGGGTATCCTGAATCGTCGTAACCTTTAACGGCGAGGTGTAGCAATCCCTACTGTTGTGCGCACTGATTATGTTGAAGCGGACCGGCCGGTGCTTAAACATCCGACTAAGAGAGCTTCACGAGCTCATCGAAAGGCACTGCGAGTTCAGCATCTAGCGATACATTGCAGAGATTGCGGTTGCGAACCACGCTTCGAAAACACCAGTATATTATTTCAACACCACGAACCAAACATGTCGAGAGATGGTAGAAGCCTACAGCATCACGAAGAGCAACAATTCGTGTGTGAGCCAACCTTCGGTGACTCTGACTCCCAGCGAGATGAAGTTTTTGGATTCAGGGTAATACAAGGTCCTCAGGAAAGAAAGAAGAAAACCAGTCTACAATCGGATGAAAAAGAAGAAAGGGACATAATCCACGAGGCGCCAAGCAAGCGCGCGAACATTTGACTCCATGTTCTTCATTTCATTGTCGTTCTTCCTTATGTTGTAATAACTAACCAGTTGATAGTCAGCGCTGTGTCTTGTGTTCTCTTCGTCTCCTTGTGTCCTCGTCCCAGTCGCGCTGTTTTTCAACATCATCTCTAAGGTCTGCTTAATGATAGTTAGAAGTTATTTTTTAGAATGAGTTAGAGTTATACAGGTCCCATTTTCACATTGATTGATTAGCTCGGCAGAGAAGATATGAAAGAATAACCGTCATATTAAGTTAATTAGGTAATTACGTATTTCACATTCTCTTTTTAATGATTGGCTTTATGGGCTATGTTACATTTTTAGTACTGTCACTGTAATTGTGAAAGTTAGGCTAGCAGCTAACAACTCCCGTCCAACTACTTCGGTTAGTTCGCAAGTCGAGTCTGTCGCGGACGATTGTAGTTACACGAGGTTGACGTTGAGTTACGCGTTTTCATTCTGAATATGTAAGAAAAAAGGAATGTGATGATTATGTAGAGGCATCCACCTGCCTTGCTACACATAACTTGTGAGGCATAACTTCCAAAGCAGATTCGATAGTTTTCACGTCATAAACAAAAAATTCGAAACAGTCAGTATTGGTAGCGCCCCCAAGGTGGCACCTGTGAGTGAAAGCAGGTATTTGGTGAGTGGCGACACCACGGACCCCAAGCCAAAAGTGGCTAAGAACCACCGACGTCTGGCTGTGCGTGGCGTACGCGTGTCCGGGGAAAAGGGAATCCTGGTGATTGAGCCAAGCCCGGGGTCAGGTTTGGACCCTTCGGCGCACCCGGGTGAGGCAGCACACCCCTTTGGCCCCCGCATTTCGTAGACGTGCGTCCTGGCTAGGCCCGACCAGGATGATTCAGTCAGTCGCCTGTTCTACCCGGTTCTTTCTTCTTTCACTTTTCCTTCCACCTCTTTTTCCTTTAATTCCTTCTACACTCTTTCCCTTCCTTTTTCACCTTCTTAGGCGGCAAGGACTAACCTTGGGTTGCGCAGACACTTTGTCCAGAACCCCACTTCGTTATGGAGACTCGGCAGCACTAGTACAGTAACGTCTGCAGTCAAGCTTTCTTGATATGAAGCGTTACCTATTCCTTTCTTGTGCTCGGCAGTGCGCGGTGCACCACAGTTTCCGAAAGCTTCCCCATTCAAACGGGTTCGAAAACTTAAACCTTCTGATAGGGCCCCAAAAGGGTATGCACCGATCCATGTCTCCAATTTTTGAGCAAGAGCAACACTGACTATGGTACTAAGCTTTTCAGTGTACATTTCGAAGTAGAGACAAAACAGATGTCGAAGCTCTCCCTTTTCCTTGTGGCTAATGTCTTAAAAGACTCGTCAGGCGAAAAGCTTAAAGAAAAAAAAACTTTTTCTTCAGACCTTTTGGTAGAAGTATTTGAGAAAAATCAGGCAGCAGCGTTGCTGTGCCTCAACCACGTCCTTGACACGAAAGCGAGCGTACCGTGCACTCAACACCTTTCGCGGTGTTATATCTCAGGACTACCTGATGCAGAGCCAGGAAGAAGAGATTCTTGAAGGCATGCGCAGCCAGGGCGTTGTTGCTGTAAAACGCACCACCATCGGTAGAGATGACAAAACATTTCATACGCGACACCTGGTCTTTATCTTTGAGCTCAACAGCCTGCCTTCTTCCGTGAAGCGGGGTGCTTGTATTGCAGGGTCCGGCTTTACACACGTAACCATGTCTGTTGTTTTCGCTGTCAGCTCTTTGGACATGGCTCACGAACCTGCCGTGGCCGCGGCACATCGCCGATGACTGTCATGAAGACATGAAATATGTCAATTGTAAAGGCAAGCACCCCGCATATTGTGTGAACATTTCAAAAGAGAAAAGGGAATTCTGACCCTCAAAGTCAAGGAAAACATCTCCTCTCCCGAGGCGAAGCGTCGCCTCTTGGGTTTCCAGAGAGGCTCTTTTGACGAGGTGGTGCGCAAAGGACCTGCACCGCCTATGGCGTCTCTGGGAACGCAAGTGTCTTATGGGGACCTTGCACAACCACTGAAGTCCTTGGTCCCAGGCTAAAGGTGCAACTTCCAGGGCGTGCTATCTCAGCTGCCCAGGCAGGTGCCCTCCCCAACCGTGCGAAATGCTCGGAAGCTTCAACCGAGCAGACGGAGGTCACCCCGTCGCAGAAGAAATGTACCTCTAGAGCAGTGCAGACTGCTCCACCCCGATATGACAGGGTGGATGCTGGTTCGTCACGATCCACCCGAGCACAGAGGTCTGTTCTTCTCTGCACATGGTTCTGCATCCCCAGCTCCTCGATACCAGCCACCGCGAGGTCGGTAACTTGTCCGCTCTGACTCTGGTGGATCTTGGAAACTGGGTGAGCCGTCGAGGTTGCAGGCCTCCAAGGAGGAGCCACTTGTGGCTCCAGCCGAGCCGATGGACGAAAGTGGGTCAAGGTCCGACGAGGAAAGACTTTGCTCGAGTTCCTAGTCTCTACTTCTGGCCTCCAGTGGCACCGCAGTCAGGTCGAATGACACCTCCAGAAAGAGAAATGCTCCACGCGTAAAGATACACTTCAATTTGTAGAAAATGTGCTTACTCTTGCAAGGTGTTTTTATTTTTTTCGTAAAACTTTGCAATGGTACATAATTTTTGCATCATGCAGTATAATTATCACGGCCTTTTTCGTACATTGATGACATACATTTTTTCTTGATGAGCTCCATCCATGTGGCCTTGTGCCTACAGAAGACTTAGCTGAGTGACACCCACACTAAAGTGTTACATCGTCCTCAGGTTTTCCGAAAGGACCGCATTTCCTAAAACCGTTCGGGTGGTGTAGCAGTGGTAGTACAGTGTGGAGTTGGCTGTCCTCCAGTCCCCCCCCCACAGACTCCACTTGAGGCAGTTGCAGTTCGAATTCTCCTTGACCGCCTCATTTTTCCTGTATCGCTCTACTTGCCACCCAACACTCCACTGCATTTGCAAGACCCTCGAGGACTGGTCGGCCAGCTGTCCGAGCCGTTTTTAATTATTTCTGATTTTAATTCCCACCACGTGTTGTGGGGTAGTTCTCGACAAGACACTCGCGGTGGAGTTATTGAACGACTTTTATTGTCATACGGGCTATTGGTTCTGTATAAAAAAGAGGCAATATTCTGTAGTGCTGCACATAATACATTTACAGCTATTGACTTGTCTCTATCATCACCATCGTCATTCCTATGTTTTTCATGGAAAGGTTTTAACAACCCTTTTGGCAGCGATCATTTTCCCGTTATGTTTAGAAAAAGTTATACCGATTCCATCGATTCCGTCTTGCCTTCCTAGGTGGAAGTTGGAGAATGCCGACTGGTCTGTATATTAATTAGAGGCTGTGCTTTATCCATCCTTGCTTGTAATTTGAGCCCCGATAATGCTACAGTATATGTCACTGAATGCATAATTAGTGCTGCTTCGCATTCTACTTCTCAAACATCTCGGCATCTTCCTAGGAGCTGCAAACTGTGGTGGACTAAGGAGTGCACAACCACTCGCAAGGACCAGAATAAAGCCTGAGGAGTTTTTTTCCGGTACGCTTACCGATCGAAACCTAGTTGTATTCAAGAAAGGTAGAGCTGAAGCTGACATAACGCCTATGTCCTGGCGATATGCGTTGTGGCAACATAAAGCCTATGTCGCCACAACAGTAAGCTATTCAATTCAAACCTCTATTCGCACACCCCTACTGAATATTTCGAACTTAACAGTACAATGAAGATTCGGATTCTGTTTTCTGCTGACGCAATATACCCATTTCAAAAGACTGCCCACTGATGGCAGCTTTGGAGTTACTGGGCAATATCGGGCTAAAACCACAACGTGACGGTACACTTTGTGCGTCGGGTTGGATTAGAAGGCAAATACACACTACCGAAAAATGTGGTGAGCGCAGTGACGTTGCACTTTTGACGCTGTTTGATTGGCTCGTGGGCGTCTAGCGTTGGCCGCGCACAGATGTTCGCTATCTTATGGAATCACTTGCAAGTTCCACGATGTCAGGTTTTCCGCCATTGTGCAGTGGTTCCGACCAAGACCAACCCAGTGTTTCCGAACAAGCCCGCTTTGACCACACCATGTGTGGGCACTGTGCGTTTGCAGAAACCGAATTCGGGAGGAAGGAAGTGTCTGCGCATGCGCAGTACCAACAGCGGCACCACAGCAGTGGCGTGCGTCAGTGAGTTGAGCTGGTCTACAGACGCAGCGGTTGAGGTTAGTACTGCCAGAGAACGCCATGGCTATCGAAGTAACCAAACCAACGTACGCTGGCTGACTATTCACTGAAATTAGACAACATAGCACAATAGACAACCTGCAATGCTGTTTGGTTTGGCGCTATCTAGCGACAGAAGCAAGAAACAGTAGGTATGCCTGTGAGTGCCAGCTGCATTGTTCAAACATGAGCGTTTAGTCTGGTGGCGCCACTTACCCTAGTGTCTGAAGCAAGAAATACTGGGTAGGCCAGGAAGCTGTTATCGCACAACATGCTAGTACGGGGGAAGCCACGGACCTGGTGGGCCAATCGGAACGTTACTACGCACCACGGGAGTGCGTTTTTACTGCGAAGAAGTATCAGGCTTTTTGCTGCGTCATGCTCAAATATATGTGCGTTGCGCTCGCATACGTAGCACATATTGAAACAACCGGCACGCAATCTGGGGCACATCGTTCAACCTTTTCCAAGTTAAAAGCAGTCTGGAAATAACCATGGGCTCTCACTCTGCTGGCCCCGCCTGGCTTTCGTCGGCTGGCTACAGAAGGCTCCTGGAGTAGTCAGAATTGTTCTACAGACATTGACAACTTCAAAGCGAAAGCAGGGACTGACCGTTAGTTGTTCGGTACACCTAGCCCACGGATAATGCTCCAGAATGCCCACGGGTGCGTGCCCAATTCTTTGAAATTCCCAGATGTAATAAAATGGCGCCGCCCTGAGAGCTTACTTGAATGGTCTATAAACCTTTGAAAAAATCGTCTTCTGCGCGCTGCCATCATTGTTTTCTGGACTGTGGAACGCCTTCTGAGCATGCGCTGTTGCTCTGGTCTGCGATGTATCAGACACTGCGCATACGTCCACAGCTCAGTGACTCAGCATTTTTAGCCCGGATGATACGCGATGCAAATATCTACACTTGGTTTCAACTCTAATCAGAGTACAGTCAAAACTGAAAGACACGGAAACAAAAAGCACAAACTAAAATTCTACTGTCATGGTGTACCCACCATGAGGAAAGAACAAGATGATAGCCGTGAAGTTGTGATTTTGGTGCTAATTGATTAGCTACATGGGCATCCACTGCATTCTGACATCATAGTCATTTTTCTTCTGTCCCTTGCACACTTTGGTAACTCTTTTTATTTTTCGTTGCTTTTTCACACTAGCGAGTCAAGAGTATAGCTACTCTTAGATTGCTCCAAATTGCATGTGTCATTACTCAAAGGATGTCGCTTCTTTTATGTATATGAGGGATTTATTACCTATGGGTTGGCGTTCCGCTGTACTAAAACTGATGTTGATTAGTCGACCCCGCAGCGTTCCGCTGAGTGATTGAGTGCGTCGTATCCGCGCAAGTGTATTTATGGTATTCGAAACATTTTAGAGTAGAATCTGCCGATGCGTTAAATTATAGCTGACACTTGTGTACTATAGGCGGTAATGTGTACCGAATCCAGGAATCCCGAAGGATTGAATGAGAGTCATAGCACCCATCTTTGTTTTCCTTAATATTACCAAAATCAGTAGGTTGGAAACACCCGCTGCGTGTGCTGGTGTGCATATAAGGTCAGGGAAACTCGCTTTTTCACACGCTCTTACCCAACAAATGTGTTTATGTAGGTGTCGTATCGCGGTGCTCTCGCACATACGCATCCCTGCGACCGTGTACGTGCAGAAAAAAGTTAAGAACATTTAAGCGAGCCCAACCATGAGTGGTAACTTTAAGAAGCCCAAATACTTAAGCACGCTGAGTGCTTATTTCTGTTTTACGTACTAGTAGGATTATAATTAAAATTTGGAAACATGTCGGATCATGAAAACTGATAAATAAAAGATCACAATGAATTTATATACGTTATTTGGCACGGTCAAATGACACATGTCACCTCCTTTGTGAAAGTGCGAAACATCTTGCAAGTAGCAATGTTCGGATCCGCACGAGACTTTGGATTGACAAAATATTAACGAAACTAACGAATTCCATGATATATATGCGGTAGTACTTGCAGGTCTCGTCTCAATCTACAACATGGCATTGTCCGCCTCGGGAGTAGTCAAAGTGATTTTCCACGAGGTAAGTTCCAATAAGCGATTGGGTTTTAGCCTTATGATACCGCGTTTTCAGCGTAGTTGCAGTGTAGTGTAGTCAGCGTGGTTTAATGATGAATACTGAAACGCATATATACTGCATGTCCAAAAAGGTTATATATCGTAAGCCTTAATATGCACCTCTTCAACATTTATTACCAGTATAGTTTTTTGTCATATGATTTAAAATAAAAAAGAGCCTTACTAAAATCAGAACGCTGGAATGACGAGCCGCCAGTTTTATTGAATCCACGGATTCTCTAGTTTTAGTACACCATACATTTCTACGAGCATGCCCGTGTATAAGACAAATAAAAACACGCGATATACCCTATATGCAAAATGCGTGGTTTGAGAATTAGAAACTAAAGCACACATCCAGTGCCAAACTCTCAGTTTTGTTTACCGTTAGTATTTTAATTTATTGAAATATCGTTAAGGTTTGTGTTAAGTGGCACAAACACAGTTATGAGGGGTGGGACGATGGTAACGTCCCTAAATATTTTCATAAAAATTTAGTTTAATGCTATTCTATATTTATATATTTTCCAGAATTCGCCAATCTTCAGAATTATTTAGTCTTCTTTTTATGACCGTTAGCTTCGCTAGTTTGCGATTGCTAAATATTCAGGTTCCAGAAGCGGCTGTATTCATCTTGGGAGATTGTCATGAACAGTTTCACATTGACGACTACAGAATAGGGCACCTTCAAATTCGTCAATTAAGATAGTACCACCTCCCTAGTGTGTTAACAAATGCACTCTGACACTCCTTTTTTAAGGCGAAGAAGAGCTATAGTTGCACTTACCAATTTCCAAAGTTGAGGGAAATACGTTTACTGGACTGATGTTAAGCGTCGGAATGCAGCTATCCCGAGAACAAAATAAGTATAGCGACATTTACTTAGACAAAAAACTTAGAAATGTTTGTCTGAAATGCAACAAAACGTTATGGACTTATTAATATTAAATGTTTTGTACCTTCAAATTTGAAAATAATCATTTAGAGGGATTCTTTCGTTCACTGTATTGCTTGTTTTCAGCCTCTCGAAGAGGAATCTTTTTTTTCGGCTTCCTATATATTAATATTGAAATTAACTTTTTTGGAACAATGTATTTTCCTAAAAGAAAGTATGCGTGCCGTCCAAATACCAGAGTTGAAGCTTCGCTGCCAGCATCTGTATTTTACGTTTTTTTGCAGTGGCTGCCGTACCAACGCACGATCTATCGGAATGGCAAGCCGGCTCTCGGAGGGCCTTCCGGAATGATTTTGGACGCCATTGCGCAAACCATGAACGTCACGTAAGTTGGAGCTCGAGTAATAATGAGGAGAGTCAGAACAGAACTGCAATAGAGAACCCAGAATCTGGAAAGAAAAACGTATCTATGAACAAAGAGGGCGGTCATGATAACAATAACTATGTCTGAATGTGACGAGAAACTGAGGGAGAGAAGACGATAGCGCGGAGGGAAAGTTAGAGCGCCGAATTTTGATTCCAATAATTCGTTGGTAGACCTAAAGCTGGCTCTTTTTGTCTCCACTTCACTCGTCGAGTGCGAGCGAACGCGAGAGCCAAACGTCGGATGCCGGCTTTCCACGCGTTCTAATGGCGCACTGCGCGGATTTTGGGGCAGATCCGCGCAGGCGGAAAGTAGATTTTGGAGCTGGGTGGCTGAGAGAACTCGCCGCTGACGGAAAATTGGAATATGGGACCCGCACTGATACAGATTTTCCGCCAGCGACGAGTCAATTTTCCACCCGGGTCCAAAATCCACATTCCGCCTGTGCGGATCCACCCGCGAATCCGCAAATGTAAACACGCCATAACACATTCGACGAGTGCAGCGGAGTCAAAGGCTTATTTTGTCTCCACTGCTCTCGTCGATAGGATTTGAATGCGAAAGCCAAACGCCGGCGGTCCGCGTTCTAACGCCTTTCGACGAGTTCAGAAGAGATAACGGCTGCCAGCTTTAGGTCTACTCACTATTCATTTCAGCCAGAGCTTGGCGTTCTGACGTCTCCACGCGCTTTCATCTACTCCTATCCTTAGTTTCTCTGCGAATAGCTCACCTCCCTTTACTTTGTTTTTGTTTTTCTCAATATGTTTTTTTGTATAAATTCTATAGCATCGTTTACCTACTTCACCCGGTTTTCGCGATCAGGTATCTGGCCTCGAATGCGTCGCGCTTGTGTGGACGTCCTTCTCGACGTCGTCCTAGAGGTCGTCCAATAGGTCGTCCTAGAAGTCGTCTTTGGCGTCATCCTAGACGTCACTCTTCAAGTCGTCCTAGAGGTTATCCTTGAGATCGTCCTAAAGGCTCTCCTAAAGGCCGTGCTAGACGTCGTCCTTAACGTTATTCTATAGGATGTCGTCCTAGACGTCGTCCTAGACGTCATCCTTGACGTCGTACTAGAGGGCGTCCTTGAGATCACCGCTAGAGCTCTTCCTAGAGGTCGTTCTAGACGTCGTCTTTGACGTCATGCTCTGGGACGTCGTCCCAAACGTCACCCCTGAGGTCATTATAGTGGACACCCCTGACATTGCCATTGAGGTGGTCCTAAAGGTCGTGCTAGAAGTCGTCTTCGACGTCCTCCTAGCAAGCAGATAAACCCGCGCCGCGCATTCACGGAGTGGCCGCACGCACACATTCACATTTCAGCCCAAACTACGAAGCATTCAGTTATGGCTACGGTTCAAGCAGATAAACCAACGCTTCG
Source organism: Ixodes ricinus (assembly GCA_037355805.1). Classification (NCBI taxonomy): domain Eukaryota; kingdom Metazoa; phylum Arthropoda; class Arachnida; order Ixodida; family Ixodidae; genus Ixodes; species Ixodes ricinus. The sequence goes on from JAZHYW010001208.1 coordinate 187,627, forward strand.
CATACGCGAAGCGACAGCGCGCACGGAATCGCATTTGCGCCCATGCAACGAAGCAATTATCGGCTTGCGATGAGTTATTTGGTACATGTTCAAAGATGGCACTGAAACAGCACTTCAACAGTTGAGGAACAGCGTTGTCGTATTCACAGATGAGCTACGTCTGTGACTCGTGAGTCTTCTAAAAAAAAGTGCAATACTACGTCACATTCACAACCAACCAACAATATAGTCCTTTTTTCATTTCCTTTCAAGTGCCGCTTACGTATTTTACTGTATGTTTGACGGTTATAGCCAGTTTTGGATATATATACTGCGTTGAAGCACGATAATAAAACTTTGGTTTGGTTTTGATAGCTTATTATAAGTTTTCCTCATTTCTGGCTAGCTCGTGTTGGTATTGGTCAGATTTTGTCACGAATGCCAAAACGATAAGACAACAAATGAACAGAAACAAAACCTTTGATTTGGTGAACGTGTGCCAACAACAAAAATAGAAAGAGATGGTGTCGCAGGCATAAAAGGACGGTGTAGTAACCCGCTCGAGCGCATGGCAGAGAGTGGATTCTATGGGGTGGCGTAGCTTCCTGTAAACCACCTTGGATGCTAGATTATTCTGCAGCGATCCTTCTTGAAGTATACATTTCGAACATGAATAGGCTAGACGGTTCTGCAACCTTCTCAAAGCTTCTATTTTGTAGTAAAAATAAATGAAACAACACGTAGTGCCGGGAATGGAACCCGAGCCCCCGCGTGTGAGCCAGATGCGCTATCAAGCCGGGAATGTAAGCGCGTGGCATTACTCCACCCTTTAAAAAGCGCTTTGCTCCGATGCAACATAAATCAAAACAAGGTAAATCAAAAGAACGGTCAACTAAATGTCATCTGGAACACAAAACGGCCACAGTCCTATCGAGTTCAGGATGGTTCGAGCCGAACGACGTGAAACACCCCGGGTCGCCGTCGGCGTCGTGATGACGCTTGCGTGACGTCGGGCACCACTAGTTGAGCTCCACGAAGAAACGACGGACCTTGTACGGTTCAAAGTACCGTTTTTAGAGCATCTCACTGATGCCGTGGTGACGGAGAGGCCTCCACACACACACCCTGTTTTAGGTCTAGAGGTGGACGACCCGACAACAAAGGCTGTAGCGGCGAGCGGCGACGAGTTGCTGGTCTTGTTGATACCGAAGTCAGGCGAGCTGCCGGATTTGTTCGGCCCGTTGAGCCACCACCTCGTCGTCGTCGCTCCCACTGTCAGCTGGGTCGTGGGGCAGCATCGCATCGAGCATGGTAGTTACCTTTCGACTATGTACTAGTTGGAAACATGTAACTCCAGAGGTCTCTTGAACCGCCGTGTTCTAGGCAAACGTGACGTACCGCACATTTCTTCCCACGTCTTTTGCGATACGTCGACGCACATAGAGGTCATGTTGGTGATTGTCTTGTTGAGTCACTCCGTCAGCCCCTTGGTTGGCGTGTGGCACGCAGTTGTACCACGGCGGTTTGTGTGACTGAGCCGAAGGACTTCTTCTGTCAGCAGTGCCATAAAGGATGATCCACGGTCAGCCGTCAGGACCTAGTGTGCGCCATGCCGAAGGACGATGCACTCGACTAAGAAGTTGGCGACTTCCACGCCAGTTCTCTCCGGAAGGGCTTTCATCTTGGCGTATCGTCTGAGGTAATCGTTTGCCACGATTAACCATTGGTTGTCCTGCGTCGACGGAGGGAATGGTCCAAGCTAATTCATTCTGATCTGCTGAAGGGTGTGGTCGGAAGCGCAATCAGCTTGAGAAGTCTCGCCGGCTTAGTCGGCGGTTTCTTGCGCCGTTGGCACTCCTTGCACAATCTGACGTAGAAGTGGACAGTCTTCGGGAGCTTGGGCCAGTAGCACTTCTTCCGAGTCCTGGCGAGTGTCCTGCTATAACCAAGGTGTCCATCTGTAGGATCGTCATGGCAGGCTAGGGAAATTATTTACTATTGCTACTGGGAATCAACAATAGCCGCGATGAGTTGCTGGTGCCGAAGTTATTTTTCTAGAGTACACCCTGTACGAGCACAAAGTTCGGCAGGATTCTGGAGAAGATACTGAGGACTGCGTTTCCTCGGCCCTCCAAGTGCTCGATCAGCCCGCAGAGTTGAGAGGTAGCCCCGCTGGAGAACTGCCATGTCACTCTTTTGAGAAGATCGATAAAAACATCGTCGTCAGCGGCGGCAGTGCTAGCGGGAGTTGACTCAACGGCAACTCTCGAGAGACAGTCGGCGTCGCTGTGCTTGCTCCCGGACTTATATATGACAGTTATGTCAAATTCTTGAAATCGGAGACTCCAGCGAGCGAGGCGTCCTATCGGATTTTTAATGTTGGCGAGCCAACAAAGCGAATGGTGGTTTGCGACCACTCGGAATGGGCTTTCGTACAGGTACGGGAAGAACTTGGTTTCGCCCAGACGACAGCAAGGCATGCCTTCTAGGTCGTCGAGTAATTGCTCTCGGCCTTCGAATGTGTCCGACTGGCGTAGGCAATTACTCGTTCTGTGCCCTCCTGCAGTTTGGCGAACACCGCTCCGAGTCCCGTATTACTTGCGTTCGTGTAAATTTCGGTGTCGGTAAATTGGTCGAAATATCCGAGGATGCGATGCGTGTTGAGTTCCGCTTCGGCTCGTCGAATGTCCGTTGCTCCTGTATTGTCAACTCGAACGTTAAGCAGTTTTTTTCTGAGATATGTCAGCGTCGGGACAGCTTTGCGAAATTTAGAAGAACCACCTATAGTATGCACGAAGTCTGAGAAATGTTCGCACGACTTTCTTGTCGGACGGCGGCAAAACTTCTGCCAAGGCACGCTTCTTCTCAGAGTCATAGCGAACACCTTCTTTGCTCACAACGTGCCCCAGGAAGTAGAGTTCGCCGTAGGCGAAACGACACTTGATGACTTGAGCGTCAGTGCCGCGGTTTCATTGCAGTGAACGTCCCCCAAATGGGCCTCAGGTGTTTGTCGAAATGCATGAAAATACAACGACGTCATCGAGGTAGATGTGGCAGCTCTTCCATTTCAGACCTGCTAGCACTGGTGTCCATGACACGGTGGAAGTTGGCTGGTGCTGTACAAAGCCCGAAAGGCATCACGTTGAATTTGTACAATCCGTCGGGTGTGACGAAGGTAGGTTTTTCGCGGTCGCGTTCGTAGACTTCAATCTTTCAGGTATCCATTCTTTCGGCTCATCGACGAAGAAGATCGGGGGTGTCGGAAACGGTCGAATGCGCTGTCGATGCGGGGAAGCGGATGCACGTCTTTTTGGTCACGGCGTTCAGTTGACCGTAGTCCACGCAGAACGTTTGAGTTTTGTTCTTCTTCTTTACGCGCACAACTGGAGAGGCCCAGGGACTGCTCTAGAGTTGGATGATGTCGTCGTAGAGCATTTCTTGAACTTGTTGATGAATAACCCGTATCTGTTCAAAAATGACTTTGTACGGCGAATGGTGAACAGGAAGGGCGTCGTTCTCGGCGACAATGCGGTGCTTCGCTAACCTCGTTTGTCTAACCCTTGAGGACGGGACAAAGCACTCGCTGAATTTGCCGAGAAGCTCAAGCAGCTCTCGTCGTTCAGTAGCAGGAAGTTTCGGGTCAATGTCTAGTTGCAGGGGCGGCGTTTTCTCACGATGTGGAGGAGGTCGGCTCTTCCGAAAGTGCAGCGATTACGGCTGAGTTCCGGAGTTTGTCGTTGTGGCTTACGGCGACACCTTTCGTAAGGTGTTGCGGCTGATGTGGAAAATTTGTAACCAGGACAGTGGCACGCCCGTCTTTAAGTTCTATTACTCCTTTTACGGCACCGATTCATCTTTCTGGAAGCAACTGGAAACTTTCCTCGAGCAGAACTTCGCCGCAGGGATCTTCATCAGTCCCGACGGGTTTGAAAACCCCGTATAGACGTAAGTTCACGTGGGTGGCGAGGAATCGGACCGCGGATGACGTCGCGTTGGGTTGGTCCGGTAGTGGGTCAGTTTTTCCTAGCGTGACCCGGTTTCTCCGGGATCAATTACGTCGCCGTACTCGCATAGAAAGTCCATCCCGGCGAAACTGCCATCGCATAGTCTTGCAGAATAACAAACTTCACAGGGCAGGTCTCACCGTGGATCTCAACCCGAGCAGGGCACGTTCCAGTCGGCGATATTAGGTGGCCTCCGGCTCTACGTAATTCCAGGCCATCCCACGGCATCGTCACTTTCCAAAGAAAGCGTGAAAGCCTACCTCTGAAGACAGAGTAGTCTGCTCCGGTGTCCACGAGTGCCTACCTGACATGGCCGTCGATGGTGACGTTGAAGCTGTTGGGCACCGTCACAGACGCGCCGCTGCTATGAGTGGCGAAGGTCGAGTGAGGAGGTCTAAGGCGCCTTTGGAGGCTCTTTAAGTCGTCGGTCTACGGCAAATCAACCTCCAGGGTTTGCCGCGCTTAGTTTTCTTGGCGCGAGAAGGGAGACAGGCTCTCACGGACGGGGTCGGTGCATCGGTGACTGTGACCGGACCCCACGGAGAGATGCAGGCGGGGGAGACTAATGCCGCTGAATTTACTCTTGAATCTCCCGCGGTTGCTCACCGGAGCGTGGTTGTGGGTCGTTTCACTGGAAGCCGCGCAGCCCCATTGGCCAGTAGGAAAACGGCGTTAGAAGCGGTCGGCTTCCCGTAGTGGTACCACAACGGGTGTCGATTGGCCTTCCTTCACACGTCGGTCTTTCTTGGTACAGCTTGTTCAGGGCGGACGTGCGCACGATCTCCTTGGCGTCGGGAATACTGCGTCGCTGGAGATTCACATCGGAGGGTCACCCCGCACGGATGCGAGGATGGTGGTGGCTGCCGGACCATTGCGGCGTGGCTTAGATTGGGGTCCCCCGCTGATAATATAGTGACGGGAGCGTCAAACTGGAAGGCTCGGTGAACCTTCTCTCGGACGACCTCGGCGAGTGAGAGTGAAGACGGGTGATCAACAGCGGGTAGGACCTTGCGGGGCTCTTCCCGGACGGTATCGCGGACAATATCCCGAAGGCTGTCGACCCTGGCGGCGGTCAGGTCCAGTCTTCAAGATTATAAGGTTGGGGTAACAACCGCGCCGGCGAGTCGGTGGCAATGGCTTGCGAGAGCCGTCAGTGCGCGCTCGATGTTGGTGGCTTCAGTTACAAAGCCATTGAGAGCCGTCGGGGGATCGCAGACTAGGCCTCCGAAAATTTCAGTCTCCACGCCACGCTTGTGGGCGCGAACTTTCTTCTCCTCGGCAACATCTGAATTGGCTCGGGCACTTGAGCGTTCATATTAAAAATAGCGCAAAAAAGACGGGACAAAAAGACGAAGAAGCACACAGGACAAGCGCTAACTATCAACTAAAGTTTATTGAACGCTTCCAACTTTGCAATCTCCGTGCACGCGCGTATTCTCGTCTCAACAAAAACATGGCGTACTGCCAAATCACTTGAGCGCCCGACATCTTCAACAAAGCTGGTCGGACTTTTGTTGGAGCCCTGCACCTTAGTTTGAAGAAGGTCCTCCACTCGTTGCCGACGGTGGTGGTTGATGACCGTCTGCTACAATTCGGCGGCGCAGGACTCCCAAATAGTGAAGGAGGCCTCGTGGTTTTCAAACCAGTGTCTCACAGGGCCTTCAAGTGAGAGGTAGCGATTCTCGTGGTACAGCTCAGTCCTCCGTCCGTTGTGGCTTGCTACACGTTCACAAGGCTGCAACCAGTCCTCTACGTCCCCGTGGGCCTCGCCGTGAAAGGGCGTCGGAGTGCGGGGAGAGACGGGCAGGATGACGACGAATGGTGTAGTCATCGTCGCACTCTTCTTCTATTACTTTCGCGGCAGGTGTTGGGATCCTGGTGGTTGTCCTTTGTTACAGCGGCTTGCTTGGGCTTCGGCATCTTCTACGAAGGAAAGCCTTCCGTGCCTGGGCACCTCATTTGGCCGGGGTGTCCTCGAAGGGCACGCTTTACGGGCATTAAATGCTATACACCGTACCCCCTACCAAAATGTCATGAATGACAGATGATGAGCAGACGAATGAACAAAAACTAAAAGTTTAGTTTGACAAACTTGGGCGAAAAACAAAAATACAATGGGGTACGTCGCATTCGTCGTAGGTCGGCGGAGTAGCACAATCCGAGCCTAAGGGTGAGACTGACAAGGACGGCGCGGCGCAGCTTCTTTTAAGCTTTCCCTGTGAGACTATAATCCTTTTCGAACTATACATCCTGAAGACGAATGGGCTAGACGGTTCTCCAACCTCCTCGAATCTTTCTACTTTCATGAAGAATGATGACACGATTAGCAGTGCCGTGGAATTGAATCCGAGACATCTGCGTGTGAGCCAAACGCGCTGCCGACTCGACTAGGTAAGCCCGTGGCATTATGTTTGCGTTAGGATAGGGCAGATTACATAAGCTGAGGCTTTGTTTACTTTCGATTATATTAGGTGCTTTAGGCTGTAGCAGTTTAATATGTACTTCTTGGTTTACTAAATTTACTAAATTACTAAACTACTTCTAGATTCACTAAATTTAGTTAGGGTGCCTTACAAGATGATTGTGTTGGAATGCTTCTTACTTTACTGCCAGGGCTTCTGAACTATCGTTATACATATGTCTACGGATAATATTTTAGAGTAACTTTCCAGTATTTGTATCTATGTATTCAGATGCGATTTTAAAAATATTTTTGTATTCAGTAGTAAAATAGATTTAGTATTGCAATAATCTGCGACGTTTAATTCTCTCTTTACATTTACTGCAGAAGATTATTTGTCCGGTGTAGCCCGAAAAAAACCATTCCCGTTTGAATCCGTCCCATTTCGACCCATTCCCGAATCGACCTTCCCGTTTGAACCCGTCCCGTTTCGACCCATTCTCAAAACGACCTTCCCGTTTGAACGCGTCCCGTTTCGTCCCATTCCCGAAACGCCCTTCTCATTTGAACCCATTCCGTTTCAACTGATACCCGAAAGACCCTTTGCGTTTGAACCCGTTCATTTTCAACCCATTTTTATAAGACCCTGCGCATTACAACCTCTTCGCGAAAAGTCTAATCGTTCTAACCCTGGTCCGCGCACCTGCTCTGCTTAAGAATATATGTTCTGAAATATTATTTCATGCCAATGTATTCTAAAAATATGCACCTCTTTCAGGCAAGCTTCGAGGTAATATATTATTCTTACTTCAACTACTTAAAGTGCTTTTTTCTTCTTTTTTTAATTTCAAGATAACGCGCCACCGCGAAATGGTCTTTGTACACTCTGTGTACTGCAAAGACGACCTTGTCGCTTTTTTTAAATTTTACTTCGAAATGGTATTAGCAGGCACCAAATTTTAGGGTTTAGTTTACTGGCTCAGATAAGCACTTCCGAAGACAATAATAGTTTTTATGGCAGCCTTTTAATTCTATGAGATAACAGCAACACCGCCGATGGCTTGTTCGCGCTACGTACAATAATGAAGTCCTGCATACACAAGCACATTGGGTAAGCTAAAATTAGCGTCGCCACCGCGGCGCGTTTTTTTTTAGAGCGCAGCTCTTAGGCGCTTGTTTTCCGGCTTGTGCGGCGTCGCCGTCGGCGTTGCGTAACCGCGCGGTGCATGATGGGTAAATTTCCCCTCTAAATTTAGCAGAAAATTGTCCCCAGCTAATTTTAGCGCGAAAATTTTCCCGCTAAATCTAGCGGAAAATTTTCCCGCTAAATTTAGCGGAAAAAAATTTACCCGCTAAGTCCAGCGGAAAATTTTCCCCGCTAAATTTAGCGGAAAAAATTCCGCGTTAAATCCAGCGGAAAAATTTCCCCGCTACATTTAGCGGAAAATTTTCCCCGCTAAATCTGGGGAAATTTTTCCCCGCTAAATATAGCGAAAATTTTTCCCGCTAAATCGCAGCGAAATATTTTCCCCCCTCCCCCCTCGAAGTCACGTGACCTCCAGGCCCCGGACCCCCCCCCCCCCCGAGGTCACGCTGACCCCCCAAGGTCACATGAACCCCCTCCCCGTGCCTTCCCCTCCTCCTCAAGAGCTGTGGTCTAATTTAGCGTTGCAGGGAGTTGTAAACGGCTTTCATTTTTTGGTGTACCCAAAGTGCCTGCGTACGCTATTCTAAAACCTCATATTAGTTATCTTGATATTTTGGAGAGCGATAATTCAGACAGGGTTGCAGGCATGTGTTCGCGACTTTATTTTATTTTACAATTTCAATCACTGAACACTCGCGCACACAGGAAAACATCATAAACCAGAAAATGCCTCCGCCTTGTTGAGAAAGTCTAACAGGGAAATCGTTCTATCAGAAAGGCGACACTATAGTTCTGATAGTTCGCAGTCCTTGCTGACCCACTTGTGCCCCTGGCCCGCACGGCACCACTATTCGCAAGCTGCTGCAAAGATACACTTGTCAAAGCGTCATCCCGTTTGATGAAATCGATGAAATTGTAAATGTTCGGGTAGAGCCCTCTCTGACAGCGTGTTTATCTTACTATTCCCTAGTAAAGTATTTGGTGCCATGTCTTGAAGGTTGTTTCGGGAGAGGGAGAAGTGAGGTATACAAAGAGGACATCATTGGACACTTGAACTTTATCATTTTTTAGCGAACAATAGAAACGAACCGACCGAAATGATAACAAACGATGGCTGAAGCGGGAAGGTTGTTTTGGGATAGGGCGAAATGAGAAAGGATGAAACGAGAAGGTCGTTTGGAGCCGGGTCGAAACGGGAAGGTACAAACGGGAAGATTGAATTGGGAATGGGTCGAAACGGGAACCACCATATTTGATCGGGCTTTAACGATGAGCTGAAAACCACCTTTCTCTTGTGAAACAGTCCCTTTTACAGACGAACACCTAAGTATAAAAAAGGCCACACAAAATTGGTGCGGAAGTGTGTTCGTCCCAGAAAGCCCTCCACTTTTTACGCTTCCGTGTATCAAGCCAACCAAACAATAGAAATGAGGCGAGTGGAAAGGAAGAAACAACCAATCAACGATAGTAGTGGACTTCAAAGCGCTTCTGTTCCTATTTTGTGCAACACAATTTGTGCAGACTATCGTGGCTTCGTACAAACAGGTTGGGCTCTGTTGTTCAGTCTCCCCATCCTGGGTGACTCGGAAGCACTTAGACGGCAGTTTTGGTCGCGCCCCTTTGTTGTACGAAATGGCGTTCCAAGGAACGGCATTCCTGGAACGCGTTTCTTTTAAGAGGAACAAAGGAACGCCGCCGTTCCATTCTGTATCAGTGGAACTGGAACGAGAACTCGTTACACTTTTGCTGACACGAAAATGGGTATGGCGTTCCTTTTTTTTTTTTTTCCGGAGCGCTTCCAGTCTTCGTAATCGGGGAGATGTAGCACACAGCCTGCTATCGTCATCGAAAGGACCATCAAGCCAGGTGCACGGGCTCGCGTGGCTGACAGCTCGGTCGTTCGGCACCGTATGTCCTGGCGGCCGGACATGCTCAGTTTCGGCTCCTCGAAATAGATATATACGCCACCTGAACTAGGTTACAACAGTACAGTGGGGTAATTTTTATTTTATTCCTTAAAGGAAATTCTAAAAGTATAAAAAACAATAATTGTATGAAGAGCAGCGTCTCGTTAACTTTTTGGATACCTTTCTTAGAGTTTATTTTGTGTGGTCCTCGCTTGGCAACAGTCGGGTGCAGGAAAGGTAGTGGATATTGATTATTTTTTCAGTGCCCGAGACTGCGGAATAAAAGGCAAAACGTTTAGTCGAAGGAAAAGACACAGAAAGAAGGACGTTTAAAGGGGTAAGGAAACGAAATTTCAGCGCTCATTTTCTAGCTTGAATGTGTTGCATGTTGCACCCTAACCTCAAGAACACCAGTCTTCCGTTGAAAGGCACAAGAAAACTAATTTTAAAGCTAAATAAACGATCTTCCAATGTGCACCTGGTGGATGCATGCGGAGCCTATTTGGGAGGTAGTCTAGCAACGTTGTGGAATCTGCTACGTAGTCGTGACGTAGCAGATTCCTCTGGCGCAGCGCCGCTCTTTGGCATTTCAACATTTTCCTTCTTAGATTTCCTCCTCAACTCACAAATCGCGAATTGAACCAAACAGTCCAAGAAGACGGAAAGGGTGGACTCTCCTTTTTCTGGGACCCTCGTTTGTGCAGCCGGATGCAGCCATTCTCCCCCTAGAAGATTAGCCAGTCGCTCAAAACTCGGACAAAAGTTGCTTTCCCCACCCCGTTCAGCCCCTAAGCTGACAGTGCTGTGGAAGCTACGTGCTTCTTGGAGCCAGCCACACGCTCGTCACCCCACGGGCACTTCAAACGGCTCGGTTGTAACGCGCTGACGCTATTGACACCACCACAACGCTGACAACGCCACCAAGGGCAAAGCTCATAATCCCGCCAGCCTTGCTACGTCACGAATGCGGGGCAACCTTTCTCATGAATTAAGGCCAGCTGAACTAGGAGAAAACATACACATAAAGAAAAGACCATTCACACCGCTGGACTAGCAACTGATTTTCATTTCCTCTTCTTCTACTAATTCATGAGTATGAACCAACTAGCTCAGCTCAAGCCTGCAACCTTTCTTTCTGTTTTTGTTTGCGCCGGATATCCCATGACGCATCGCGCTCTCCGTTCGCTTCTCTTCGAGCGCTCGCTCGAGTGCACCGTTTGGAACGAGAAATATAGCCAATCGTTCAAAATACAAACCTGCGATTATGAATTACGGTTATTACACGTCATGCTTGACCCATTTCCGAACGAAATTTGAAAATTTAAATTTTTGTTTCAGTACCCTTTAAAACTCAGCTACTTTCATTCCTTCCACAAGTCCCCATACACCCAGAAATCTAAGGCCGACTAGAGCCATCACTGAACTTCTAGGAAGAGACCTACTGTAACAACAGAAGAAAAAGTCTAGCAAGACATCGGGCACACCACTTTTTTCCGAACATTGGTCACTTAAACGATACACAAATATTAACCTTTATTCCTTCTCCCCCTGCATCCACCTTCAAACTGAACAACGAATCCAACCTTCAAGAACAAGGATTTGTAGTTTTCAAGACTGACCTTCCAAACGCCATACACTGTTCTTCACTTGCGAACAGCAACGTAGAGAAGCAACAGTTGTTAAGTAAGAACAAGGGACTTCGTTACATTGAAACGTGTGAGGTTGTTGTAAAACGCTCGTGCAATGTGGGGTAACACTACATTGGCTCGTCTGAATCACCCACTACAAACATGAATATGGTTAAAAGCTGAGATTTCTGGAGATGAATACATCAACAAATGAAACCCTGCTTCCGCTTGTTTTCTTCTCCTGGTGGACTCCCATCGCGGCATTCAAATTCGAATGCTCCCATATGTTGGGATATATATAAAAAAACTAAAACTTTCCTCGATTTAATTAAATATGGTAATCCTTGAAATACGAATGTGACGTATATGTAACGACACGTTCCATTTTTTAAACTGTAACGGAAACGAGTTCTTTTTTCACACATGGAGCTTGTAACAGGAACGCGTTCCAAAAATCAGAAGGAACGAGGAACGATCCTTTCGTTCCATTTTTTGAGGAACGTGTACAAAACTGTCGCACCCCCCCCCCCCAGCAAAACTGTTTATTTCGGGCAGACGACTATTGTCAAGCATGGTAGGCAGTCGTTTTTTTTCCGTACCTATGTTCGTTCGATGGAGGAAATAGAATAAAAGCACGAAATGCTTTCGAACCCCTGATCCCAAAACGTTTTCCATCCGTCCGTCCTTCCGTGCTTCCTCCGCCAAATTTAGCGGAGAAAGTGACGTCACACGACGTCACGTGACATATACATACTGTGAAAGTTGTCGTCAGGTGTCCTGCCCGTGAACTCGTCTTCGATAGTACCTCACCAGCTCGCCTGTGTCTTCACTCTACTTTCTTTAACTCCTCTTCCCCGCTAAATTTAGCAGAAAAATTGTGTCATGTGGCCCAAACATCAATTCGGTTTTGCCGGCTAAATTTAGCGGGAAATTGACGTCGCGTCACCCACACAAATTTTGTTAACCGCAAGACTCAGGGAGAAAATTTACCTCTTGTTACCTAGATGCCCTAGACAACCCTAGAGATGTTGCTCCAGCATTTCTTGCATCATTGGAGTTGAAGGTAAACGTCGCTGCCATTTTTTTCTTATGAGAACAGATGAAGAAACTGAGGAACTGGGAGGTGCATAATCTGACACATAGAAAGAAACAAAAGCCATATCGATTGCATTCGCCACGATCTTTAGACATCCCATTTTCCTCCATTTCTGTAAAACTGTCTTTCTGCTGGAATCTCTATCTGAATTGCGGAATGCTTCTTTCCCGCGTGTCAGAAGTAACCAAGGATATGCCGTCACCTAACATGCAAATGCATCTAAGCATACGCATTTTAGTCGTCAAATACATGTATCTTAATATGTTTATTCCGGGATACTTTACGGGATGTCTCCGCTCAACCCTGCTTTACTCAAGCTTGTTGACGCTAGTGTGACTACAAGTAGGCTTACATGAAACGCCACGGATCTAAAAGCTTTTTTTGTCGTATTGAATTTTAATGAATGGACGTATGCTCTTCTCTCAGTCGTAGAAATTGATGACGTAGTGACAAAAATTGCACTGTTGACGTACGTATTCACAAGAATCATTTTATCGTGATCATATCAAAAGTTGCCCGTATCTTGCACTCGAGCATTACATATCCATGCAATATATGTGTCGTAACAAATAATGTCCCCACAATTATTCGGGAGGTGGCTCGTGTTCAATCGCTACTGTTACGTGAATTATCAATCTCTAACAATGTCCGGAACTCAGCATGCGACTGTGCGTTGCAAAGCAATGTGTGTGGCTATGATAAACATTGGCGGTATATGATTGGGCGCCGATCATGTGACCTCTTATTCTGTACGAGAGGCGAGGGGGTGAATTCTGCTTTTTCACTATTTTGTGAAACTGCCATCCAGCGGAGACGAAAGCTAAAACGTATTTTGTAAGTTCTGAACGACAATAATTAATTTCGAGCTATTTTTCTCTAGGCACAACCATCTTTGTACACCCTCTTTAAGCTATCCAAGGCTAGCTTAAATCAAGATTAGTTCGATGAAATCAAGTAATAAAAGGAGAGAGCCAAAAAGCTAGTTTTGGTCGAGAAAGGCAATACCCGGTGACAGTAAAGGCGTAATTCAGAATGCAAAAAAATTGCTATACTCGCTGGTATCTGAAGAAACAAAGAGCGGGGACTATTATAATCACACGATTTTTGTGTGTTCTTTGACTTTTTTATTAATTGATGCTGCAATATCATTGGCCACAGAGCAATAATAAATTTCTCAGTACTCGCCGCATCCTGCATTTTTTAAGTGGTGATTGACTATTCGCAACTCCAACGCCCTATAGGTAGCGGGGCGGTAATCGCAAGATGGCGGAAGCCAGGCGATTGATTCTTTATGATTTTTCTTGCGCCTGCTCGCTGACGCTGGTCAGTGCTAAAATTAATTTCGTTGGATACAAATGCATTGCGGTAAATGCAAGAGCATATCAGAGGCGACGGAGATGTTGACCTACGTAAAGAAAATAAACATGTTGTTTTTTTAAAAGTCGCGGAGCGGAAGAAAACAGATATCAATTTAAAGCTCTCGCTTTTTCGTTAAAACTGCATGATGCACGAACACGCGTATTAGAACCATAGGGTAAAAGCAGCATCAAGACGGATAACCCCTGCCACAGTCTCCGCAGCCTTTTCCTCTCCTCTGTTTTTTTCCTCGTCCTCGAGAGGGCGAGCGAATGACTGTAGTTGCGAATATATTTATTTTTGGTTCGGACTCATGTATTGGTTTCATATCGCACCTTTAGTAATTTCGCCATTTACGTAGTATTGTTTGCCATGGCCATATAGTGGACTAATTGTGGATTCACCCACACTTGAACTCTCGTTGGCAGATTCGACGCAAGTCCTGTGTCGCACAATTCGTATGGCATTCGGTTGCCGAATGGGACGTGGACAGGCATGGTAGGATCTCTACAAAAAGGGGTATGTTTCTTTAAGCTTGTTTTCATGGCTCTCTTGCTCCACAAGTAGGTTCTCAAAATGCAACATCTCTAAAAGCCTGCTGATCTTCAATGGCTTATTGAGAAGTAATGAGAATGCCTATTGATTTCTTCGCAAGGAGGTAGACGGGCAAGCAGGTGACGATGTTTGTGAAGCTTTTACATCAACATGTATGGATAGGCAGTAAAACCATTTTAGACTTTAGCGATCTGCCACATTGAAACAAGGAACCTAGTACGTGTTGTCATCGCGGATGAAAAAGAGCTGCCTGTGACAATGTGAGAGTTGTGTGACCTGTATGTTCCCTTATACTTTTTGAGATAATTAGGTGCGCTATAAATTTTCTGCTAACTCTCTTGTCCTGTTATTTTTGTCATTTCCATCACGGAAAAAATACATACTGCCGGGAAATAAGATGTTTTCTTCATCACCTTTAGACAACTTCTTCGGAAGTTCCCTTGATGTGATGAAGAGAAAAAAATCGCATTTTTAACGCTATAAAGGGACGCCACAAACGGTCTTTCACATTTTATTTGTTTTTGTTTATTTATACATTTTGAAAAGGTTTAGAACGTAAATGTTGCTACCGCGAAAACAGAATGTTCAGATCTTGCCGATTCACACCATTTTGAATAGAAACTACTTGGGGCCATTATTTTTAATTAACCCTGTGTGTACCCGGCGGCCATTTTTCTATTCGACGTGGCCGATGATATATACAAAGGCAACTTCAGAAACGCAGGATGTGGCGAGCCTCATGCATTTCATTGTCGCTTTGCAACCCGCGAAATTAGGGCATCAGCCAATAAGAATGCCGCAGAACAAATATAAAAACGAGAACCATGAGTTTTTTTTTTTATTTTAGGCCCTCAGTGATTATTGCGCTTTGTTCCGACTCTGTGTCTCATGGCCAATGTGGAAACATAATGAATGAATAAAAAAGCGCCCGGAGAGGAGTTCATATATAGGCGAGACTGCTTTCTTTATTTTTTCTACAGGTCCTTCTCTTTCAGGTGTTGTTTTAACGCAGAATGCGTTTTAGGAGTGAGTTTCACGAGAAAAATGCCACATTACGCTGAAATATTATGCGCGAGCGACTCAGGAAGAAATATCGCTATAGCAGCATTATTTACTTTCCGTGCTTAATTTAAGGAAACTGATCAAATTATGTGAAAACTTGACGTCATGTGACGAAAGGTAAGGGCAAGACAGCTCAGGCTAAAAAATCCTAGCCCATTATAACATGTCTACAGGAAATCCTTCACTATAAACCATGAAAAACCACTCAAAGGATGTCGTTAGATCATTCGACGCACATTATGTGCGTCTTAGAGTTTATCAGTTGTGCTTAAGACATGCTTAAAGATTTTTTGGAAATGACAAATGGCCATGCGGAAATGATTGAGTCATTGCTTTCTTCTAGCCTAAATTGGAGAAATGAGAAATATGTACGACCCACGTGAGCTTTCCTGCTTCATGGAATATTTTTGTCCATTCATGGGAAGAGGGTAACAGTCATTGTATTACTAGGTAGTCTTAATTTCGGCTCATAGTTTCAGTAAATACTCCTCCCCTCCAGCATGCAGTTCGACCCCACAGTTTCGGAGATTTTCTCGCTTATGCCAAAGCAGGCGATTCGATGTTTGAAGGTGGATTGGGATCCAACGCCGAGGAAGGACTTGAGGCACGGTTATGTGCGTGATGCTGCGAGAGCCTGCCACAGTGTGGTCCTTGGTGCCAATAACTTGTGACATGCCTGCGAGAAATCGTTCAGTCGTTTTGGGAGCACCACAGAGCGTGCAGTCAATGATGTCGTTCATTACCGTGGGGCAAAGCAGTCGAGTCAATTAGGCGTAGTCACATGACAGAAGCGACCCATGAGAACTAATCAGATTGACGCTTTTAACCACGTTAGAGCTCATCTTAAAAGAAGTACACTACAACTAGCCGCTGTCGCGTGTCTTGATAAGACATCCTCATTGCCTTTAGGGGTAGTCGCGTGGCTTTTTGGCACGTATAATTGAACAGACAATGGAGTATTGTTGATTCCAGCGGTTATTTCATTTCGTGCCTTATGAGAAGTTTACTTTGGGCAATTTTGTTTAAAGTGTTATCTGTGTTGCTGTTTTTTTTCTTTTTTAGGAAGCAGATGCGATCTTCTCGATCATGGTTGCCTCTTATGCTAGAAGTCAGGTGATCAGACTCTGGTCCCACCGTGTACTACGGAAACTTTGCCATCTTATCGGGGTCCGCAGCCGCTGGCTTCGATGCTTTCGAATACCTGCAGGCATTCGACATCATGGTTTGTGATAATAATTTTCTTTACTTCGATTAACAACGTAAGTGGAAAAATTGCATCTAAGGGGTGCCCCTTCACCTAATACTCGGAAGCTCAAGGTTATAAAAAATTGCAGCGCAATCCAGAATCCGAAATTGCGGTGTAGGCATTTTTGTTCGGTACTGCGTGCACACTAAGACCTTTTACAACCTCACTGGGATAGAAAGCTCTTCCAGATTCTTACACCCATAGCTACACTCTCTCAAAAATCTTCTTCTGTATAATTCACCATTTGAAATTGTAAAATGGGCTGCTGTTGCATTAAAAACGAAAATAAGTTTGTACAGTAAAAGTCTGAAATAGAATACTATATGCTGAAGTAAGGTAACAACGTTTTTTAAGGGGTGTTTGCCTTCAAAAACCTATTCGGATGTAGTTTTATCGGATATGTCAAATAATTATTGCATGTAACAACAATGTTTACTTCGACATGCATTCTTTGAGATTCACTACACTGCGTTTCGTGATGTATTGATCAGAACAAAACTTTATACTTTTAACTTGAGTAATTGCGGAGATCGTCACCCACGAAAAAAGTGTCTTTGAATTGCTAAATATACAAGACTGTGGAGAGGTCAAAATGCTTATGCTTTCTCTCGCGTGCGTGATTCACTGCGCCTATATCTGCCTTAGCTGCGCACGAGAGAACTGCATTGCTTGCACGTTTTGCACGTTGCCTGTTGACCTAGTATTCGTAAAGACAACGCCCCCCCCCCCCTCCCCCGAGATTTACTGACTGTGGTCTGGAGGGGGCGGGGAGAGGTTGCACAAGGTCAATGCTTAGAGAAACCCTTCCAAACCAAAGGATAATTAAAGGAACAATGGTGACAATTTTTTTAGATGGTGTTTTTATGCATCTTGGGAACATAGCATGCTGCCCAATTTTTTGTAGACATTTGTGATGCGTATTTCTGTGCCTACGAAAGAAGTAAAGAAACCGAAACTGAACAACCTCCATTCTCGTTTCTGGGCCTCCGAAAACAGAGGTGACGTAGGGAGTGACGTCAAGTATGAATAGTCGGTATCGGTAGTATTTAGGAGATCGAGACTATGGTTACCTCGGTGGGTTATAGCAGCACGATGACGCGGTCGTTTCGTCGAATCTGTCATCATGGACGGCAATGCCGCTCTCACAAGCGCGTTCGAGCTTCCGTTGAGTGACCCAACACAAACGGAACGGAAGTACGTGTGTGGCGGCCTCCGCCATCACCCGACGCGGGGGAGATTCCGAGGGGAAAGCGGCAGCGATCTGGCCGTTCCAGGAACCGGTTCCTCCGCGGGGACGCTCCTAAGAAGGAGAAAATAAACAGCACCATTTTTGGTTTTCACCAAAGTGGGACGTCCACTTTTCGTCGCCAAAGAACACGAACAGCAACCCACACGTGAAAACTAGCGTCGCCCGAACGAATACTGGTCTTCAGTCGACCGTTAGAAAAGCCATCTACAGCGCACAAGCAGGGTATTGAACCGAACCCGAACCGTGAACCGAAAACCGGAAAAAACCGTTATTTTCGCTCGAACCGGAGTTGAAACGGAACGAAATAATATTTTTCGCTCCGGAGCGGAACCGTTATGTTTTCCACGCGGTTTTCGGTTCATACGCGAAGTCAGGTCGTGTGAAAAGTGCGTGGCGAAAAACACAGTAACCTAAAAAAGAAACCGAAAATGTAAAAAAAAAAAACACTTCTTTTTGCGCAAACCGGAGAAAGCCGCGCGCTTGTTAAGAGACTACGTGTCCAATGTGTTATCCTGATCAGGAAGCTAGGATTGAAGAAACAAATGCTTGATTGTCCAACGCGGTAAATGTCCACGCTGCATATGCTCACCTGGCTACTTGAACTAAGAGGGCTGGAGAGTTTCTCTCAAAAGAAGGAAGCTCCAGGTCGACTGAAGACACATGGGCGGAAGTCGAAATGCTCGCAGTATCGCTTCGCCCGGCAGAAGTGGCGACGAAAACATTGCAGAAGGAACAGATCACTGTAGGAGATTTCTACGGAGCATGGCTGACATATTCCATGGACACTTTCAAGATATCGTCGCCGTTAGCAAAGGCCTTGGTCCAGTCAATGGAAAAGCGGAAGCGACAACTTCTTGACACGGATGTCTTCTGTGCAACAGTGTACATAGATCCCCAGCTACCGCCTTCTTCTCACCCCTGCGCAAAGGTACCGGGCCACGTTGCATTTAACAAAGACTCGGAGGCGGATCGCAGCTCTGCAATGCGAGCAAGATTCTACCTTGTCTTCTGAAACTGCGGCGGCTCCAGAAGATCCGGAAGACGCAGTGGAAGCGCTCCTCAAGGAAAAAGAGGTTGAGGCTGGCGTGCACGTTCGAGGTACCAGTAGCTCCCTTTATATAGCATGCCTCCTGGAGATGCTAGACAAGGAGCCGCGGCTTTCGAGGGACGCTAACGTGTTGCAGTTTCGAGAGGAGAGACGGGAACGCCATCCAGAACTCTACGCATTGGCGCGAGTAGCCCTGGGAGTGCCTGCGATCCAGGTCAGCGTGGAGCGAGCCTTTTCTGCACTCAAGTTCATTTTATCGTCTCAGAGGGGCGGGCCGTCTTTCCCCGGATATGCTTGACGACGTCCTGCTTTTTCGGTCAGCTGCCTGACATTGAACCGCGCTTTCACCCACGTCCCGAGGTGCCCCAGCACTAGCTCGTTCGTTCCACACAATAATGCGAGACTTTGCTTTTTATGTGTAACACGTTTATAAAATGTGCAAAGTTTATTTTTTTGCGGTCTTCAATTGTTTTTGCAGCATATGAGAACGAACCGGTTCAAACCGGTTTGAACCTTTATTTTTTCACTCCGGAGTTGAACCGGAGCTGAACCGTTTTCCCTGAACCGGAACGAAAACCGGAGCGAAAAACATTTCGGTTCGACACCCTGCGCACAAGTTTGGCATGACTACCATTTTGCAGAATCCTTCGAGTACCGTGTTCTTTTTTTATTTTATTTTGTTTGCCCATAGGTGCTCGTTGGTCGTTTCGCGTCCAGTGTAGCAAAAAAAAAACAACAATTATGCTGCTTTATTTACGGTTTAGTAATAATTTCCGGTCCAATTTATACTTTTCATGGTTATTCAAGCGGAAATTAGAACAGTATTCCTAAAAATCGAGAACCAAAACGGGACCGAGGGCACGTTTCTCGTTTCGACCAATCGCTGACGCGTCTCTTGTGACATCGCGCTTCTTGGCCCCGCATCGGTCACGTGAGCTCCGCTTCTCCTGGCTTCTCCCGCAACTCTCGGGTCGTCGCCCAAGTCGATCCCTGTACGATTATTACAGCGACTGTTTAATTGATTTGCGCGGCCCACAAGTGCCGGTTTCGGCTGAAATATGGGCAACGTGGCCTGAGACGTGCGTAGAACCCGGTTCAATCACCAAAAAGATGTCCGAAATTGCCTTCATTGTCCCTTTAAAGGACCAGCACAGGATACGCTCTTCAAAAAAAGGGGGTGCGTAAAGGGACCAATCGCCATCGTTCATCCCAACGACCCTAGCGCCCTCTATTCAGAAGCGGTAACTTGAGCAGTTCGTCCCTCAGACATTTCGTTGCTCCCACTGGAGTTGCTCCCCTAATGAATACTTTAGTTCCCTCGTCAATAATGGCTGCCGCAAGCGCTCGCTGAAGTGGATGAAGCGTCACTCGAGTAGCTATTCTTTAAAGAAGCCTTGGCAAAACAAGATTTTGGCCCAGAGATATAGAAATGGTGACAACACGCGCACATTTAGTGAATGTCTCCGTCCGCGAAAAACATGAAAAAGGATTCCGAGCGACGCGGAGGCGCCGGTTACGAAGCTACCTACTCTCCAATGACCGCTCCCGCGCCCGAGTCTGAAGCGGTGATGGCGGTGACCTATGGCGGTGTGAGGACTCGTCCAAGAGCAGTCCAAGTTGGGACCGATTAAACGGTGAGTTTTGATTGCTTTGGCTACTTGTAGATCAGCAGGAACGTTATTGGCATTTCAGAAGGTACTTCACAAAGCCGCAGGATTGCCCTGTACGATAGGCGCTCGCTCTCCGACGCGGTCAGGCGCGTACTCGACCGTGTTAGCGTGCAAACGAGGCCTTGTACTTCGAAACTATGCCCGGAGGCAATCAGTTCATCACACAAACAATGCTAACGATGCAACACCTGGATATTGTTTCGTCGACGCAGCGATGTTTTAATGCGACTTAGTTTCATCGAAAAGTTAACGTGTTCGTTTCATCGACTAACCTTGCCACGCCTCATCGAAAGCGTCTTTCCGCACATATCACCTCGGTCGTACGTCGGCGTGAAGGTTCCGGCAACTGAGGCGATGCGATCTTGACGAAACCGTGGCGGTACATATGAGGCCTGGTTCGAGTTCGCGCCTCCAGATTAAAGTTTCATCCTGACGCTTTTAGGCGAACGGTATAGTCGTATCTGCTATGCGTAAATATATAGGTCTCAATCAATATTAAAATTTCCCCGAGCGAAGCGAGGGGTTTCAGCGCGTAGTGCGGACTGTTTGAAAGCGGTGCCCGCGAATTCATTTGTGGCGTATAAGAGTCACCTGGGTAAGTCCGCTTTCGTTCAGGTACTCTTGCAGCGAACGAAATGAAGCCAATAATGCAATCCCCTTAATAAAAATAAAATAAAAATAAAGTCGACAAAACGTTGCAGGATTATGAGTCCATGACCTTGAGCGGTGCCGCGAAGTTGTACTCGCGCTTGTTTAATTAAGCATTACTTTATGATTTTACTTTCTCCGTGGGTTTCTGAGTGTTTTTCGGCCCTCAATGTTTCGGCCGATGCTGGTCGGCTCCGTGGCACGGTTTATTATAATTTCAACCATGGTTGGGAATCACCAAATTGGAATTGAACGCAGTAACGATACACTTGTTTATAGAGCCCAGCATGGAGGTGTTTCGTCTTATAATACTTTTGCTTTTGAGATCCTCACTTCGGAGTTTGGTTTCGCCCTTGTGAACTCAGATTAAAGTGTTTTTTTTTAAGCTGTTGTTTATTTCATAGTTGTGTTGGCTTTCGGCTCTAAACATTTTCATCGGTGCGAACAATCTATTCGTACAAATGAAGATGTTTGAAATTTGTGGTCGTTTTACCTTTCAAATCCGACATTCTGTTAGTTAAATTTGAACCAGTGTTCCTTTCTGCATAAAGCAAGAATTACTTATTTTTTAATAGTGAACCCGCCTAACTAAAACATTGAATGCAAGGCGGGATATCAAGTTTAGTGTTGTTCAGTATATCGTGACTGTACTGCCTTGCTTTTTTGGACCTCATTATTCAAGATATGAAAAGCCATAGGACAGAACTTTCAGACGTGCGTCGGCCACTCCCGCAGTTTATAGTATAGTGAAGGGGGAAGGGCTTTCCACATAGTGTACCCTTTTCGCCATGTTTGCCATGGTCTTATCTGCACAGTTCACTCTCAGTGCACTTATGGTTAGACCTCAAAATATTTCCAGATGCATTGTATGAATATTATCTCGTTAAATATAATGATACAAAATATTTTCGCGCTCATTAATCTCTGCAGTCACTACTAAAAATATGGCCAATACGAATCATATTTCGTAATTCCATATGAAAGAACTGTGTGGTATATAATATGCATTCTTCTCAATGTAGAATGCACAGTCCAATTTTATGTTTAGTCAAGGTCATCTGCCAAACTTTCCCCATCAGATGGCACATAAATCAATTGTTTCGTTCCGCTTTGCTGTAATGGCTTCGCAGTTATGAATATTTGATTTGAATTAATATGGCATACAGAAGCAGGCAATATTTTTGTGTATAAGTGATTAAGACAAGGAATATTTTTTGATGCTATGAACATTGTAATGTTCACTAATAAACTAGTTAGTGATCAGGTTGTCATTAATATCGGCTTTTCATATGGAATAATTGAATCACAGGGAGTATAGACGCATATCAATAAACAACTAACAATTATTGATCGGTTCAAAAATATTTAGTACCCATGAGGCATTTGTATTCTTATTTCAATAGGTGTGAATTATGTACCTTCGATCAAGTTGCCCAAACTCTTTACCAAACTTTATGCAAGTCAGGCGAAATTTCCATAACCTTTTTGCTCTTATGGCTATTCCTTATAAAATGAAATTTGAAAAATTTAGGGTATATAGTATAGCTAAGATAAAGCTGAAATATGTTATTTTCGCGTTGTTTCTAGGACTGACCCTTGTTAATATGAAGTGTTAAACAAAATCGACAAATTTTGTTGATTTTGCTTTTTGCAGTCATGAGCATCGGCATCCACTGTGAAGACAAGCACAGCCCACATCGACAACATGGAAAAAATAGCTCCTGACGTAAAGAGGCTCCATATGCAGGTTGACACTAGCCAAACCTTTTATGCACAAAAATAATTTGCCTGCGAAAACCCGTCACGATTGGATACTTTGTAAGTGTATCCAACTTTTGAGTCTAAATATCAGGTAACGTGTTCCTCCTAAACACAATAACCACATGTAATGTCCAGTGGCGTCACCAGGGGGAAAACTTGTGAGGCTTCAACCACCCCCCCCTTCCGCCCCCGAAATCCAGCCGACTTTATATGTACACACGCATTTTGACCCCCCTCTCTTCTTCTACACCCTAAGACATGCATATTCCAGCCACCTCAGCCCTCCTGAAACAAAAAATCAACTCGAGGGGGACTGAGGAATTATTTGAAGTTCGTACCGCTCAAAGAAAAGATCAGCACTTTCATTTACATCAATGTGCCATCTAGCTCAACTTCAGCCCGTTACCCTACACCTCGCTTTGTGACAGGGAGCCAGCAGTATGCGCAAGTCCATTTACTAGTGTTATGCACTTGTAGACGTTAGAGGGGCCCTGCAACGACTTTTTGCTGCTTTTAATCATTAGCGCCAGACCTGAGCGCACTGAACGTAGTAACTTCGTGAAAATTTTCTTTTCTCAAAAGTTGCTTTATTTTAAAAGTTATATGCATATTAAAACTATAAAAAACATGCAAAAAATGACCTCCTTTATGACATCATTCGTCCTCTGTCCCCCCTTTTCCTGCGCCCACGGATCGCGGTGACTGAGGAATGTTGGGAGGGAGGGGAAGACGGGGAAAGGATTGAGAGAGAGCAGCCCGTGAATGGGGTGGCTCTCTCTCCTCGGCTGACCAGGACCAACAACGTCACGATTTCGTCACATGCCGCACGCGTTCGACACCACGGGGCGCCCCCGCAGGAGGAGGTTTTTTTTATCGTCGTCCGGTTAAAATATGACGCGCTGATATATAGTCACTTTCTCCGTGCCCGGTGAGTTGCCCGAACCACAAGAGACGTGGAAACCGGAGAAAAGGTATAGCGCTAAAGTAGGATTGCAGGGCCCCTTTAAGTTGAAAACGAATAGTGATTTTGGCCTAATAATTTTAAGACGAATACTGAATAGTTGTGTTGCAAAACATTTGACCGGAAAGATGTATAATAAAAAGCTATTCAATTCCTGAATTAATTAAAAATGAAGTTTCGTGAATGAATGATGAGCAAGATTCACTTGAGTAAACGTTTTATACTATACACGTCAGGTAAACATGTTAAAAACTTCTGTTGACAGGTGATAGAAAACGTAACAGCACGAATGAGGGATGCAGCTTTTCAGGATACCGCTGCCTAACATATACGTTTCCCTAACGAGCGCACGTTAACAATATTGTTTTTAATGCAATGTAGATAATATTGGTCTAGTGCCAACATTTGTGTATAGAAAGTGGTGCCTCCATTCCATGGTTGCTGTTTTTGACGTCCTTCCAGGTAGCCTTGACTGCGCATCATTTTTCTTATCTTAAAAAAGCCCTGAACAGAACAAAACAGTTTTTTTTATTTAGCAGTCTGGTTGGACACGCGTGTCAAAAAAATAAATGTTACGCGAAAAAAAAGTTTTTTTAGAACAATATTGGTTGCGCGAGACGCGATATAGTCGCTAGTCACCTCCTATGCACTTGATTTCTCTCTGCACTTCGGGTGCGTCGAGGAGAGGTGCACCGGCTAGCTATCGCGTTGAAATTGATAAAGGGTATGACCATCTTATTTAGGTGGAAAGTTCATGTAGAATTCGAAATAAATCTCTGCGCTGTCAATATTGCTCAAAAATGTTTTTTTTCGCATAAAGTTTATTTTAGACATTTTTGTCCCAACCAGACTGTTTAAAAATCTTTATTTTTCATGGGCCCTTTAAGGTGAAATTTCCTCATCTTGACTCTCATGAAATTTTGCATTTATAAATTCTGTTGTATGACAGACACTATGCTTTATGACAGTATCTTACATGAAGCATGTGCTTAAACCACATAGCATCGTCATTTCGGAACATTAGTAGCCGCAAACAAAAATAAAAACAAGTCACCTAATGATAAATTCGTATATGCAATGAACAGTTGTCATACCAACACACAATGCTTCTATAGCTCCATTTAAAGGACACTTTCAGTTAGAGTTGGCATAACACTTCCTAAATAGCAGTACAGCCGCAACGGAAAAAGAGTAGCACAAGTGACCGATGACCGGAGTGGCAACATCGCGACACGCGGCGCTGTTGTTCCCGAGCGCGCCGATAGCAAGAGTGCCAGTCATGTTGCATGTCTCAACGTGGGGGTGGCCGGCAGAAAATTGAGGGATAAGATAGCTTTTAAAATGAGGGCTTTAGGATAGGCTGCTATCTGCCGGCCACCCCCGCGTTGAGAAATGGAACGTGACCCAAGCAGCACATTATGACCGGCTCAAGCTTGAGCCAGACTGGGCAGCCGGGGAAGTTTCACTGGGCCTAGATTGTTTTGCCCCATGGCGCTAGGCAGCCCCAGCCTGGCTAGCCGGCCCGGCAGTTCAGTGGGGTTCCTTGTACAGCCAAGCTTGGCTGTACGGTGTAAAACCAGCCTGGGCCAGGCTGGCAGTTCAGTGGTCAGCCAAGCTTGGCAAAACGGTCTAAATGCATCCTGGGCCATGCTGGCAGTTCAGTGGTCAGTCAAGCTTGGCAAAACGGTGTAAATGCAGCGTGGGCCAGGGTGGGAGTTCTCTGGTCATTCAATCTTGGCTATACAGGGAATTTACAGGCTTCTCCCAAGGAAGCCTCTGTTGTCATTCAAAGGATGTTTTGTGGCATATAGCCAAACATCTCCAATTTTTGGTGCTGTGTGCAGAAAAAACTGGTTGCTACTTTGTTCCGGATTTAGTGCCTCACGATTAATAAAGCTGCTCAGTAATTTTCTCAGAATACTTGAACAATAGAATGAAAGTTGAAAACATGTGCGAGCTGCTGTATTTATCGTGTGGTCGGCATGCAAATGAAGCTGCAAAATCAAATCAAGTTTGATACAGTGGTTTTTTATTTCATGTTCAGTACATGGTGCTGGCTTATGCCAGAGGCCCACTACAGCGACAAACAGAAACAAACGACAGCGACAAGGTTTAAACCTGAGTCTTTCGCGATTTAACAGGCTTTGTAGAATAAAAGAGGCTATGCTTAAACACAAGCATCATGCACGCGAGAATTCTTTGGCAGGCTTACAATCACTCATGCTTATTTCACGAGCACCGAACGAATAAACGCCTGCCAAAGGTACCATCACGGGCATGCTGCATGGGTTGGAGGCTTGTCCGTGTCGTTTGTTTCCGTTTGTCGCTCTAGTGGGACTCGGGCATAATCCTTGAGTCCCACTAGAGCGACAAAGGCTGGTTGCTGGTCGAGTATCCGCTGCCTGGTAACTGGGCTTCACAGCTAGCAGGTGGCTCTGCCGATCCGAGTACTAATGACAGCAGTTGTCGATGGTTCACCCCATGGCCACTTCATGGCTGTGACGTAGAGCAGGATAGCAGCACCTGGAGAAGGAACAGGATAAACAGTGATGCATGTTTAGTAAATATGTTTTACATGAACTATAAATCATGCTCCTAATTAAATTATAACACAGCAGAAAGGCCACCCAAAAGGTCTTGATGGTAGGTTCAGTCTCCTTCAATATAAAAGACCTACTGAAAGCGCGTGGCCGAGACGGCGGTGGTCGGGGGCGCTATGTGCGCTCACACGAGAATCTGCTCTGCCTCGAGGAAAGGACGCTCACTCGGGGCTCAACTGGTCCTGAACTTGCTAAAAGTTTTTGGTTTAGGTTTAGCCTAAGAGTGTGCTTTATCGGCATCGTGCCCAGAGATATGGTCATGGAGGCTCGAAGTAAGCATGCTCATCACTGTTTTTGTTATCAGTTGTTTCTGGTGTAAAATTTGAGAACAAACACAAATTTGAGAACGGACACAAAATTTGAGAACGGACCCAAGTCTCATATTTGAAAAATAAAATGTCTTGAAGTGCGGATTCATTAATTAGAAGAATGGCATGGACCATGCACTTTAAAAGTGAAAATAGTCTTGACTCGGGCCAGTTTCTCTCAGACAGCCATTTCAGAGTTAGTGGCCGTGACATGATGCGAATAAACTGCTCTCCACCATGAACCCGAAAACTGATAAGCGTGCATTGCACTTTAGCTGAGCACTGAGTGAGTTCCCCTTGGGTAGATTGGGATCTTCCAGAGCACACACAGCGCCCCCACCAGCCACTGCCTCGGCCAGGCGCTCCCAGTGGGTCTTTCATACTGCAGGAGAATACATAATGCAGGAAATACAAAACTCGACAGTGACAAGCATGATTTCCCTCCACTTGTAGAATACTACTGTCAGTAAATGCAAAATAAAAGCCGGTTAGAGCACCTCAATGTGAACACCACATATAACATGCAGTACTGCGGAAGGTTGCTCAGATCGTTTGAAAGCGAACTTTGAATTGCCGAAAGGGAAATTTTTTGTTTCTCTTGATAGTAAAACCAAGCCATGAGCACAACTTCACTATAAAAACAATGTTTTCTATCTGCTTTTCTTTAAATGCATAGAAGTACTTTTTGATATTTATGTTACCTACCTGTAAGGCTGCAATATAAAGTGCTGTCAACTTCCACTGACAGCCCTGAAGCTATAAACCCACAAAAACCAAATTCCCTAGTAATTAAAACGACACAAAAAAAATCGGATCAGAAAAACATTCAGTCTGACTTGATTATACTGAATCAATAAATACAATGAATGCGAGCCATATTCTTGTGAAAATGTATTATAAACTTTCAATGTAAAATGGGATCAGACTTATAATGCAGGAGTCCTACTAGAGCGACCAACAGAAACAACCGACCCCGACATGACTTAAATACATTCAGCATGCACACAAAGATACCTTTGGCAAGCTTGCCATTTTTCGGGGCTCATGAAGTAAGCACAAGTGATTGCAAGCCTGCCAAAAGATATCTTTGCATGCATGCTGCATGGTCTTGGGGCTTAAGATGGCAAGTGGGGCTAGTTGGTTATTCACCACTGAATAATATGCCAAAAAAACACAAACAAAACGAAGAAAGACCTGGACAGGACACGGCATAACTTTCAACTGAATGGTTTATTTAAAAAAAAGAAATATATATATACAAATAAAAACTGACACCTGCTGGCAGAACACTGTAAGGTCAAAATGAACTCCCTCAGAAACCAGTGCCACTGGTTCTACAGAGAGTGAAATTCTGTCAGACAATGACACTAAGGGCGCACTCAGACAAGAATTGTTACCCTGGTATTTTATCCAGAAGGTCACCTAGCAGTTCACTGTGACCATTGTGAGTGAAAGTCCAACTTAGAAAAAGACTAGTGTCATGGGCTGCTACAAGACAAAAACAAAGAGGAAAATTCACAATGCCTTCTTGATAAAATCCTAGAATAACAACTCATGAGAGCGCACCCTCATTACTATTATCTGACAAAGAATTTCACGGTCTGCAGAGCCAATGACGCTCGTTTCTGGGGGAGTGTGTTCAGACATCACATCAGCCCACTTCACATGGCGCGATTTCGCTAGCAAATTTACAACTGTGACGTCAGGCACTGCAGCTTCCCTATGCTTTTATTTCGCTGCACGAGTGACGTCGCAACAGCAAAATCGCAAGTAAAATCACATCATGCGAATCAGGTTTAAGTGTTCTGACAGCATGTGTTACTTCCTATCAGTAGATATATTTTTTTACCAAAGTAAACGATTCAGTTGAAAGTTACGACGTGCCCTGCCCAGATCTTCCTTCATTTCGTCCATGTTTTCTGGAGTATTATCCAGTCTTGAGGCATATCGGTGTCAGGTGTTTCTCTTTGTCACTCTAGTAGGACTCGAGCAGGGTGGGTAAACAGTTATGTCTCAATAATATGGATACGTTGCTATATAGAAACAATTTTCGTGGACCAACCGGGTAAATACCTGCATTTTGTTCTGTTGTTATGCACAGCTCACATTATGGATGCTTTTGGGTAGGAACGGAGGTGTTCATTTTCATGAGACATCACTACCAAATTCCCTAGTGTTGAAATTAATGACTGCATGCTCTGAAGCCACGTAGCAGGCTTCTCCACCGAACACCAATGCGTAGTGGTGGCATGGCAGATGTTTGTGGCAGCAGAACACACCACAAGCAAATGATATCCAATGTGGACAATCATGGATATTTGACATTAGAACCAACCATCAGATAGGCCTCCATGTTGTTGTCACAGAATTCAACGATTTTTGTTCTTCTATGTTGGTTTCCGTTTTGAGTAAGATGCGCGAGCGCCGAAAACACAAGCTCGGAAGGGAAGAAAAATAAAAAAAGAAAGACGGTGGAAGCTGCGCGAAGCTAGGCGTCGGCGTTATGGCTGGTGGAACAACGAGCCAGGCTTCAGTGCTGTGGGTAGTCGAACCCCGAACAAGGCTTCGTCAAGATGGTTGGTGGGCCCTGAGCAAGCTTCGACGATGTGCGTGTGCTTGTGAGTGAGCGCTGTTCGGCACTATAAGCACCCAAGCCACCACGACTTCTCGGCTCCGACTGGCGGCGCAAGGAACCGGACCACCACCGACATCTTGGGACCATGATTGGACTTTCCTCCTCCGAACTGTATGGCGTCTTTGATTTGGCTTCTGTTCCCTTTGTTACGCTTTCGAAGCTTTTGTGATTTTCTTGCCGCGGTTACGAAGAGCGGAACGCTTGCAAGATATGTTCTTTTCCTTTATTACTTTTT
Source organism: Ixodes ricinus (assembly GCA_037355805.1). NCBI lineage: Eukaryota > Metazoa > Arthropoda > Arachnida > Ixodida > Ixodidae > Ixodes > Ixodes ricinus. The sequence continues at coordinate 217,123 of JAZHYW010001208.1, forward strand.
TTACGACTGTGTGTGCATCCTGTGCACCTTTTCTTTACTTTTGAATTTCATTACTAATAAATAGTGTTCCGTAACGCCAGGCACGACTCGCTCTCAATTCCTACAGCCTCTAAGGAAGTCGATTGCCTAGGTGTGGCCCTAGCACCTGGACAGTGGTCCAATTCAAATTACAAGTTTGTTTGTTTATGGCATCTTTTCCAACCGAACATGTGACAAACTGGCATCCACGACAGGACTCGAACCTGTCACAAGTTTGTCACAGGTTCGGTTGGAAAAGATCCCATAAACAAACAGACTTGTAATTTGAATAGACCCTTCGCAAAAATCCCAAAAGTCCGCACGCGCCGTGCGACGAATAATGGGAATCCTCGGTACGCCCCTCCTCCCGCTACCACGTGACCACGTGGCATACGCGAGCAGGCGCAGGTTACCACGGCAACGACTTTTGGAGCAGCCGAGTCGGGCGAGCAACGAGCCAACGGCTGCCCCTTCCTCGTCCCTCTCCTTTGTACCGGCTCTGTCGTCTGCTGCACCAACGCTTTGTCGAACCTGGTCGAAACCTGCCACGGTTGCGGTGCAAATTAAATGGATTCGGTGACACTTCAATACGTGAAGGTAAGTTACGACAAATAACGTATTTAAATAAGTTCACCTGTCGCGGTGCCTTTACGCTGCCACAGATACGGTACGCCGCCAACGACGTACGACTCGGCGGATGGGCGGGATGGCGGATGGCTGCAACGGCTGCTGGCGGTAGCTGCCGGGACGCGCGCGCAGTCGCGGAGGCGCAACGAGATAGCGCATGATCTGTACCGAGGGTTCCCAAACTTCCCTGCCGTCGTGGCGCTGTACGTTTTGCAAAGGGTCTATTATCCCGCTGTCCAGGTGCTAGGGTCACACCTAAGCAATGGACTTCCTGAGAGGCGGTAGGAATTGAGAGTGAGTCATGCCTGGCGTTACGGAACACTATTTAATAGTAACGAAATTCAAAAGTAAAGAAAAGGTGCACAGGACGCGCACATGTCGTAAAAAAAAAATAAAGGACAAGAACATATCTTGCAAGCGTTCCACTCTTCGTAACCGCGGCAAGAAAGACACAAAAGCTTCGAAAGCATAACAAAAGGAACAGAAGCCAAATCAAAGATGCCATACAGTTCGGAGGAGGAGGAGAGTCCAATCATGATCCCAAGATGTCGGTGGTGGCTTGGGTGCTTACAGTGCCAAACAGCGCTCACTCACAAGCACAAGCACATTGTCGAAGACTTGCTCGGGGCCCACCAACAATCTTGACGAAGCCTTGTTCGAGGTTCGGCCACCCAAACCCCGAAGCCTTGCTCGCCGTTCCACCAGCCATAGCGCCGATGCCTTGCTTCGCGTTCCACCACAACCACACCGCGCGCGGGTTCCACCTTCTTTCTTTTTGTTCCCTTCCTCCGAGCTTGTGCTTTCGGCGCTCGCGCATTTTACTCAAAACGGAAACCAGCAAAAAAAGAACAAAAACCGTTGAATTCTGTGACAGTTGTCATGGCTGTGAATGTCTAGAGGGCAAAGTTGACATTTGCAACAAAACTTGAAATAATAAGGCATGTGGAGAAGGAGACAAGAAGTCTTGTGTCACTGGAGCCCACAAGATCTTTCAAAGCACTTTGGGTAAACTACTCAAGAAACGGTGTGACATAAAAGCGCGACAGAACACATTCCGATGCACGGCATATTAAGACATCGAGAAACCACTACAGAGGTGGTTTAGAGATGTCGGGGCAAGCAACATTCCTATATTGAGACCAATCTTCTAAAGGAATGTGAAAAACTCCTTTTACTCTTGAAGTGAAGAATCTTCTAAAATAATGTGAAAGATTCCTTTTAACTTGATGTGAAGAACTTCACTGCAAGTGGATAGCTAGATTGCCTTAAGGGCCACCATGGCATAGGAAAAAAGACCATCTATGGGATGGATAGATGGATGCAAACGGCTGTACCTTTTGTAACAGGCAGTAGTGCCAGTGTATGTGATGGGACTATTGTGGTGGCAGTGCCAGCGTCGAAAGAGAAAGTCAATGGCTCAACGATCAAGTGAAGCCAAGTATGAAGCCAGAAATAGTTAAATGCCTTGCCAAGGAAATTTGCCTGCAGTGGCAAAAGCATCCCTGGCAAGCGATTCACAGTTCTCATGGCAGCTAACAGAACAAGGCCCAGATTACACAGCTTTTGAAAACCAACACGGATGGCACCACAAAAATGTATCCTTAGTGATGGGAAAGTTTAGAATGCCAAATAGTATGAAGAACTCTTACAGTAAAACCATCATATACGTATGAAACATGAAATCATGGGTGACTCGGGATCTCTTTGGCTGGGTCTTTGGTGGCTCATGGACTGGGAAGCCGAGTTTGTGGATAAGCGTCCCAGCGTGTGCCTACTTGGTGACATGTGCCGCTTAACACTATCCAGTTCAATTCTAGCAGCCAAACACGACATCCAAGCTACAGCCGTTAGACCAAGGCGTAATTAAAAGGTAGTGTAGATTGTGTTTACCATTTATAAATGTCCAGGCACGTCTGTGATTTAGCCCATCCACAGGCTTTCGGAGACGGTCACAAGAGCCAGCAGCTTGCTTGGGCAGCTCACTGTCAGCCACTCTGCCCCTCTGTACACAGTGCCACCTTCATGAGCTCCCACTGAAGAACAAAAGAAACAGAATCAGAAATTATAACTGCAATAAGAACATCTCAGCAGCAGATGCTACGGTATGGTGCCTGGAATGTGCCTCCAACTGGTGGTGTGTTTAGCGTTCTATACCACTCATGTACCAAAAGTGGTCTCTAAGCGACAAAATTAAATGACACCACAGGAGCCGGCATGTCATGCTGTCGGATGTTGCAATCCTGGCGGTTGGTCGTACAACTTCTGGCAAAAAATATATCAGCTACCGCAACCGTCATTATCCTCGCAACATTCAAAATCCTGGCTGACAAAGCTTCTATGGACTGTCAAGCTGAGGGATACTCTCCCCCCCCTTTTCCCAGCAGAAACTACCTCAACTGCCATGATGTTCACAACCCGGAAAAGATCCCCTAGAAAGTCCATTCAGGAGCAACTGGGGTAACTATAGAGACAAGCTCTCGCACTATGAAGCCATTCCACAAATCTGCCATAAGCAGCAGCAGTTCATTGAGAGTATAGAAGTTTGCCTTGTTCATACATTTCGAGATGAGGTTGTATCTCTGGATTCTACCAAGACACTAGTTTCCAGCAGAGATTTATGTTGGCAGGCCGGCCGAGTTGCTGAGTAGAAAGGTGCATGTGTCACACCACACGTGTCTTTTGCTGACATTCAGAGAAAGGAAGGCTGAATTTCCCTGATCGATGCTGATTAGGGTGGAAATCTTCAGACTTTTCCAATCGCCGAATTCCTTAACATTACCAACTTTTAATCTCATAGACACCCTGCACAAGGTTGAGTTGGGTACTAACGGTCATTAACAACTGCATGAATTACCTGTACACATATGCGGTAACTATACTAAAGCCCAATTTATTCTAGTAACACACAACACCATAAAACTACCGTAAAACACAGAGCATGCACCCATGTCAGAGTAAGCGCTCAACCCCTACTTTCGAAACATATCAACTCATCAGAGGACATATTAAAGCCTATTCCCCTATTTAAAAAAAAAAATATATGAAAGAGACATCAAGCGCCCTGTCGCCATGGGCGTTTATCTCCCCGACTGGCAGACAGCAGGGGATAGAACGAGTAGAATGGCAAAGCAGGAGAGGAGAGGGACAACGTTCCGTGGCAATGGAGCTAAAGCTAGAGAGCCAAAGGACACCGTTTCACTGCATAGCTGAATATAGTTCAACCATAATATTTTGCTGGGTGGAACTTAACCAATCTAAAAATAAGTAAAATTGTTCTGTTTAGCTTTGACTTTAGAATGTTAGCATAACATTAGCCAGGATGTGCCAAACCTATAGCATTTCCTTTTTAGCTATTTTGTGTTTTCTTGGTTTAAGTTCACCCTAGGTTTTCTAGCTCCCTGCAAAATTAAGATGGCATCTTTATCATGTG
>JAZHYW010001210.1:0-16863 GCA_037355805.1 Ixodes ricinus
GTAGGCAGCGAGCGCGTGGCCTAACGGTTATAGCGCCTGCCTCCCACGCGAAAAGCCAGGGTTCGATTCCTGGCCGCGGGGACGCCTTTTTGGTGACATCTAATGTAATGTTCTGGTAAATTCGAGAACTCTGTTGCATGTTCGAGGTTAGAATGTTCTATGCGCGAACCTTCTACGCCGATTGTTCGAGAAGCCCACGCGTGTACAAAAGGGGCTCCGCGTGGCGAGCCGCAGTCAGTTTTCGCCTCAGCGTTCGATTCTGCTCTTTCGCCGATTTCGACGCCCGCGACGCTCTGCTGTTATCTACTGTTTCCTTTTTATTTTTGGGCACAAGTTCGCCCCCATTAAACGTTTCAGTTTTCCAGTTATTCTTTTGTTTCCTCGCCTGTCCATTCGTGACATTTTGGTGGAGGTGCGGGGTACCGCATGCCCCTGCCGCGTACCCCTCCAAGGGCCCGCAGTGCAAGTCCGACGCCAAGCCCACGAAGAACCAACGAAAGCACCACCGAGATCCGGCTCAGTCGTCGCACCCAAGGCCTACACCCGGAATTCGGACTTCTGCCGCCCAAGACTAAGCAGCTACCGAAGCCGACGATGAACTCCACGGCCCAGTCGACGGAAAACCCCCAAGCAGCACCGTCCTACATCTTCCTGCCTGTGGTTCCCCGTGTGCCGACGCCATTCCACGGTGAAATCTACGAGGATATAGAAGACTGGCTGCAGCACTACGAACGTGTGGCCCGCTACAACGCGTGGACGGCAGAACAGCGCCTCCAAAACATTTACTTCGCACTGGAGGGAACGGCAAGACAATGGTTTGAGAACCACGAGGCTGCCCTTACGACGTGGGAGACATGCGTGGAGGAACTAAAGCGCACCTTCAGAAACCAACACCGACGTCAACGAGCCGAGGACATCCTTCAAAGAAGATGCCAAGGTCTGAACGAGAGCGTGACAAGCTTCACTGAAGATGTCCTGCGCCTGTGCGCCCGTGCCGACCCTGGAGCCGCCGAAGACAAGAAGCTACGCGTCCTCATGAGAGGCGTGAAAAGCGAGATTTTTGGCGGTCTCGTTCGCAACCCACCGGCGACCGTGGATGAATTTGTTGCTGAGGCAACTAACATTGAACGAGCGCTGTCGGCCAGGGCGGGTCATTATCAGAGACTCGCCGGCGTAGCTGCCACCTCATCCCTTCCATCTTCCCTCCCTGACCTCGGCGAAGTTGGCATCGAGAACCTTCGGGAGGTCATTCGGGATGTGGTTCGAGAAGAACTGAAGCGGTTGCTCCCTTCTCCAGAACGACCTGCCGCTGTTTCAATCGCCGAGGCTGTTCGCGAGGAGGTACACCGGGCCCTCTTGCCAGAGGTCTCCGTCGCAGTAGCCCCCGAACAGCCGGTCCTGACCTACGCCGCCGCCGCCAAGAGAGAACCTCCCGTCACAGGACACTACCAGCCAGCTTCCAGACGTGAGGCACCGGCGCCGAAGTATGCTCCACGCCCAGAGCAGCGGGGTGCGAGGAAGACCGACGTTTGGAGGACGGCCGACCTACGCCCGCTGTGTTACCACTGCGGGGAAGCTGACCATGTGTACCGCCGATGCCCATACCGACGACTCGGGCTGCGCGGGTTCCACCCGAACGACCCGCGCCCCCGTCATGGTGAACGTCCCAGCGAGATCGACGAGTACCTGCGACGACCCCAGTCCCCCGAGCCTGCGTCCCGCCGAGAGTTCCGGTCGCCGTCGCCGCGACGTCCAGCTTCGCCGATGCACCGACCCCGACGTGAAAGCCTGTCGCCCATCGCTCCTCGCCGGGGAAACTAGGCGCGGCAACCCCTGGAGGTGGAGTTGCCGAAGACGACCGACGTAAAGAGCCTCCAAGAACGACGGAGCGCTCCCACTCTCCCGACGCTACACATCACAACGACGCTCTTGCATCGGTGTCCAACAACCTAAACGTTATTATCGACGGCCACGACGCATCGGCACTCGTGGACACCGGAGCAGACTACTCAGTCATGAGTGGGAGGCTCTCTCGCCGCCTGCGAAAAGTTACGACGCCCTGGGGAGGACCACAAATTCGAACCGCCGGAGGACACCTCATCACGCCTGTCGGAAGTTGCACTGCTCGCGTCGAAATTCACGGCGAAACGTGCCCTGTGAAATTCGTCGTTCTACAAGACTGCTCTAGAGATGTCATTCTCGGCATGGACTTTCTGTGTGAATACGGCGCCGTCATCGACCTGGGTGAGAACAGATTGACGCTACGGAAGCCTGTTCCGCCTTCAGAGAAACCCCAAACAGCGTCAGCCGCCGTCCGAGTCGCCGCCGACCACGTGAACCTGCCGCCGCGATCAAGTGTTTTCGTACCCGTCGTGACCAATACAGCTACCTGCGGCGAAGTTGTCCTGGAAGGCAACCTTCAATTGCTCCTGGGGAGAGGAATCGGCGTTGCAAGAGGAGTGGCCGAACTTCAGGATGGACGCACCGTGGTGCTCGTGACGAACTTCCGACAAGAAACACAACACCTCACGAGAGGTGCCGCTGTGGGCCACGTCGAGGAACTTCAAAACTCCGCCGAAATCGCCGCGATCGCTGACGAATCATCGCCACCTCAGCAAGACATTGCACCGCCAGCGCAGCTCGACATCGACCCGAAGCTTCCAGGCCCGAAACGACGACAGCTGACTGACCTCCTCGCCGAATACAGCGACTGCTTCGCGAAGTCATCGAAGGTGCGCCAAACCGCCGTTGCGAAGCATCGCATCGTTACCGAGGACGACGCGCTCCCTGTGCACCGATCGCCGTACAGAGTCTCCGTAAAAGAAAGGGAGGTCATTCAAGAGCAAGTGCAAGAAATGCTGAACGACGACATCATCCAGCCTTCAAGCAGTCCGTGGGCCTCTCCAGTCGTGCTTGTCAAGAAGAAGGACGGAACGCTTAGGTTCTGCGTGGACTACCGGCAGCTGAACGCGGTGACGAAGAAAGACGTCTATCCACTCCCCGCATTGACGACACGTTAGACCGGCTGCGCCACTCTCGATACTTTTCATCGATGGACCTGAAGAGCGGCTACTGGCAGATCGAAGTCGATGAGCGGGACCGAGAGAAGACAGCTTTCGTCACGCCGGATGGACTGTACGAGTTCAAGGTGATGCCCTTCGGCCTATGCACGGCGCCAGCCACTTTCCAGCGTGTCATGGACACTGTACTGGCAGGACTGAAGTGGCAGAGCTGTCTCGTCTACCTTGACGACGTCGTAGTGTTTTCAAGTGACTTCGACGAGCACTTGCGACGTCTCCGAGCTGTTCTCCAAGCCATAAAGACCGCCGGACTCACCCTCAAGCCGTCAAAGTGCCGGTTCGCCTATGATGAACTGAAATTCCTAGGTCACGTGGTTAGTAACGAAGGCGTTCGTCCAGACCCCGAGAAGACTCACGCCGTCGCGGCATTTCCGGCGCCCACAGACAAGAAGGCAGTACGAAGATTCCTTGGTCTTTGTGCCTACTATCGACGCTTCGTTCGGGATTTCGCAAGGATTTCCGCACCGCTCACTAAACTCACGAAGGACGCCGAGAAGTTCGAATGGGCCGAGGAGCAGCAGCACGCATTCGACGAGCTGAAGCAACGACTCCAGACTCCTCCTGTTCTTGGACACTTCGATCAAAACGCGGAAACCGAGATTCATACGGACGCAAGTAACGAAGGACTTGGCGCGGTACTGGTTCAAGTGCAAGAAGGCACCGAGCGAGTCATCGCCTACGCAAGTCGAACACTGTCCAAAGCGGAGAGAAATTACTCCACGACTGAAAAGGAATGTCTTGCGGTCGTCTGGGCAATCACGAAGTTTCGCCCGTACTTGTACGGGAGCCCTTTCCGCGTTGTCACGGACCACCACTCGCTCTGCTGGCTTGCGAACTTAAAGGACCCGTCAGGACGTCTCGCTCGATGGAGTCTCCGACTGCAGGAGTTCAACATGACTGTAGTCTACAAGTCAGGCCGCAAGCACAGCGACGCCGATTGCCTGTCCAGAGCCCCTCTCGAGACGTTCTCCAGGCAGCTGGCGACGACGGTGACGACGAGGCGTTTCGCTGGCGCTGATGAACACCGACGACATGGCGCGACGTCAAAGAGACGATCCGAGCGCTGCGCGCGGCCGCCGGCACCCACGGCCGTGCAAGAGACCACCGGGGTGACACCCTTCCAGCTGGTTCATGGCTCGCAAAGTAACGACAATGCTGGACGCGATGTTACCCCACGAACCGGCTGTCGACGGGAGCGACGACGCCCAGGTGGTTGCCCAACGGGCAGAAGAAGTCCGTCAGCTCGCCAGACTCCGGATTCAAGCCCAACAACGCATCGACACTGGCCGCTACTGCCTTCGCCGTCGGGACGTCCACTTCCAGCCCGGAGACAGGGCATGGGTGCTGGACTCCCGATTCGTCGCCGTGGTCTCAGCGAGAAACTCCTGAAGCGGTATTTCGGACCCTACAAAGGTGCTTCGTCGACTCGAGGATCTGAACTACGAGGTGATGCCCGACGGAACACGGACTTCATCACGCCGCCCTCCACGACCAGAAGTCGTCCACGTCGTGCGCATGAAGCCGTACTTCACGCTCGATAGGACTGTGGACCTTACGTGTACCGGGATGACTCTTTAGCGTTACGTTGTTTGTTTGCTTGTTTGCTTTGTTTTGTTTTGTGCTGCATCGGGGCGATGCACTTTTTAAAAGGGGGAGTAATGCCGCGCGCCAGCTTGCCAAGCAGGCAGCGCGCGCGTGGCCCTAACGGTTATAGCGCCTGCCTCCCACGCGAAAAGCCAGGGTTCGATTCCTGGCCGCGGGGACGCCTTTTGTTGACATCTAATGTAATGTTCTGGTAAATTCGAGAACTCTGTTGCCTGTTCGAGATTAGAATGTTCTACGCGCCGAACCTTCTACGCCGATTGTTCGAGAAGCCCACGCGTGTACAAAGGGGGCTCCGCGTGGCGAGCCGCAGTCCAGTTTCGCCCCAGCGTTCGACTCTGCTGTCTCGCCGACTTCGACGCTCGCGACGCTCTGCTGTTATCTTTTGTTTCCTTTTTGTTTTGGCACAAGTTCGCCACATTAAACGTTTATTTCTTCCTGCTTAGTTATTGTTATTTTGGTCACCACCCGTGACAGTATCTAGAGCTCCCCAACAAAAGTGTTACTGCGTATATAGTTTGAGTGTCACGCAAATTCAGGATTTTTACATTTGAAATCAACAATGAATTCACATGCATCAAAAGAAAAATAAATCTAAAGTAACAAGAAAGTCGCGATCAAGGTACAGACGTCAATGGGCAGAAGCCGGCGGTAGCATACGCGCACAGCAGAGAAGCAGGGTGTCGAACCGGGAACCGAACCGAGACCGAAAACCGGAACCGAACCGGTATTTTTTCCGGAACTGAACCCGAACCCGAACCGTTATATTGTTATCGCGATGAACCCGAACCGGAACTGAACCGGAAAAAAATAACGGTTACCGGCTCATGTCAAAACGGTTCGGCCACGCGCTGTTGACAATGAATGTGCTATCAATGCCATTTGTTTTTTAAGTGCCGTCAACTGACACACACCTCGCTTACATATTTTTCTTCTCCACTCAGTCTTAGGAATATAAACGCTGCATCCATGAATCTTGACAAACGCTGCATCCATGAATCTTGACATAGGAACCAGTATTGCGCTGGTCGCGGCTTGCACGGAAGAAAAAAATTGGAAGGCTGTGCAAAAAAAAAAAATCGCGTCACGGGATTTCATTTTCCTACAATCTCGTAAATCCTAAATGCTGCTGTGTGCTCATTTCATAACACGTTTCTAGAACGCGCGAGTTCTGAAGCTTGCTTCCATCGGAATGAGAAAAGAAAAGGCTGTGGAGTTTGATAATGTTTGAGGGAGAGAAAGAAATTTTATTTACAGTTGAAATGAGCATTCATGAATTATATCTGCTCTTCGCTGCCCCAACCACCGGTCAGAGTATATCGAGCTATGAAGTGTCAAGATTTACATGCCGTATTTTTTCGTACCGGAAACTCGATAAATGCGGGGAAAAAAAACAGGGATACAAACCCTAGTCGCTCGCGGAGAAGCGAAGCTGCGCGCACTTTCGAATTTGACAAAGGATCTGCCGAGCTTCTGTTGCTTCCGTCGCCTGCCCAGCGTAGTCATGGGACTCAAGCGGGCGCGTGCGCTCAAACCAACGCTCAGCAGACGCTGGAGTTAGCGCCCGTGACAGACAGCCCTGTCATCAGACAGTCGTTGTTTGCCGCTTGCATTGGCTACAGGCTTTTATAAACGTTATGCACTACTAGTTTCGACGATGTATCCCGTTTCGTATGTGCTGATTTCAGATGTTTTATTTGTAATTTATTTTGATGTTGCAATTTGTCATTTATAATTTCCGAACCAGTTCGCGAACCGGTTCAGACGTCGCGAACCGGTTCGCGGATCGAATTAATCGAACCGGAACTGAACCGGAACAAAATAAATTTACCTGAACCTGAACCGTAACCGAACCCGTATTTTTTTCGGTTCGACACACTGATATATATATATATATATATATATTAAAAAAGGCAAAAGAAGCAGGGCCAGAACGTCTCCAGTGTGGGTTTGAACCCAGAGCCTCCACTGCCCTTGATTTCAGTTCCTCTAAGGCCCGCTTCAGACGGGGCAACTTTTCTAGCAATTTTGAGGTTGCTGGGCAGGTTGTTCCCGAGGTTTTCCCAGATCAACACGAATTGCTGAGATGGGGTTCGGCTCGAAACAGGACAAAGCAACTCTAACAAACTGGAGAAGCTTGCAGCGGCAGCAGCCAATCAGCGACGAGCATTTTCACGCAGACACCGCAGGGAGTGACATACAGCAACGAGAAGACAGCGAATGGGTTGACTGTACCTCCCGGTTGCCCGTCGTTCAGAGCCGGCAGTCCAGGCACGCCGACCCTTGTTGTCGCCCGTCGATCAGAGCTCACAGTCGGAGTCCGTGTCCAGGCCTGCGGATCGTCCTTCCCACGCCAGCGCTGCGTAGGCTGGCTGTCCCGGGCTATCACTGCCCGAGTCTCGCTGCGGAACCACCCCGGGATCGTCGTGGCCTAGGCTAGATGGCCAGGGCTCGCCGTTTCCGCCGGTCCGGACTTCGAACCTCGCTGGTGGACCGCTCCGGGGTTCGCCATGGGCCAGGCCAGGCAGCCCGGCTCCGATGTTCCTGCCCAGCTCCAGCCTCGCTCAGCACGCACTGTCTCGCGCCAGCTCGTGACTTCTCCGCCGACCGCCTGTCACGTGCCCTCTGCCTCGTCTTTCACCCTCGGCTCCCACAAAGTTAAGGAAAGGGAATGTACCATTATGTTCAGTGAAGTTCGGTGACAAGACTCGGGACTCGAGCAGGAATGCCGTTATCCTTGGTGTGACCCTATGAGACTGTCTTGCTGCCTTTGCTGGGGTTTATCTAACTGAAGTACCTGTCTGAAAAGTAGAAGAAACATATGTGCATAACACTCATTATTCACAAGAAAATTTGTCAACATCCAAAATGACCCATGGAGAAAATTATGCGAGGAATTTGTCGGCCACGTTGGCCGAGTCACCTCTCGTGGCCAATGTTTCATTGCAACTTTAATTGTAGTGAACAGTCATGAGTATATTACAAAGTGCAATTTGGTTTCGTACGAACCTACAACACACAAAACAGCACTCTAATACGGTATGTAGAGGTACCTCTAAACACATTCCAGGGTTTCATGGAGCCTCCTTCAGATAACTGATGTTGAACATAAAATATGTGCACCAAGGAGTGAGCAAACAGTGACTTCCAATTAGTCTCAAGCACCAGCGACATGTCGACAAGGAGTGCAATGTGTAGAATGTCGTCTAGAAGTGTGCAGCCAAGATGAAAAGGCGAGATATAACGATATCAGAATAAGATCACACCAAAAAGGCTCCGTTACAATCTAGGCACAGTAATGAGTCAACCGACGTACAGCCGCGATTCACTTTGCGTTAAGGTGAAACATGGCCAACAAAAAAAAAAACGTTTTTTTTTTACATTATTTGCTTTGCGCCGTTGATAGAAGGACAGTTGGGCGGCCTCACAAAGTCACTCGCTAGCGTTTTTCAACTTCGTTCGTCGGCACTCATGGTCTACCCGGGAGGAGAAAAGTACGAGCTCAGAGCCGAGCCGCCGAGCGTCGATTGCGACTTTCCTAAAGAGAAGCTCCGGTAACACTTCGGCGACTCGTCAGCTTCAAACAACGCCTCTTCGAACGAGCCTGACGAGCCCGCGAATCCAATGCGTCGAACGGTCGCGGCAGAAAGCACGCCGGAAGGAAGGGGGCTGGAGGCTGAGTATCCGAAAGAGACGCGGCGCTGGTTTCTACGTCTATTTCGCACATGAGATAACAAGAGAGCAAAGCTAGCCGAGTGTGAACACTGACTGACGTTACATTGGAGTACACGCAGTCGAAATGACGCCTGCAACAGAGCACAGCTAGAGGCTTTCAACAGGGGACACATGCGTTCAAATAAGCTGCGATTTCAAAACGTCACGTCTCCTTTCTGTCCTTCGGTGTTTACTTTGATCCTTGTACACCAAAGCACTCAATGCTGCACGTAATAAAGTCGTGTATACGTACCTTTCGAAGCAATTGAAAGTGTGTTGGTTTCACTTGATGCCCACGAGCAGGAGCGCGACGAACTGTCCGTCGGTCGCGCCGGCGGCGGCGGTCGCGCGACCAACGCAACCGACGCCCGCCTGCCCGCTGCGCACTGCGCATGCTCGGCGGCGCTGGGCTTGGCGGGTCCACGCGGGTCCACGGGCGGCTAGGCGGCTTTCTCGGCCGCGCTCGGCTGGCTCGGCCACAGCGCTACAGCGCAGGCTCGTCGAACTGCCTCCGGAACGCGAGCTGACGCGCGCGCGGGCTGGCGATGGAAACTCATCTTCTTAAAAACGAGGCTGTAACGTATCGTTTGATGGCGCAAATGGACGTATTTTTCGCATCGTTTTTTATACAGTGTGTGAATCTCGCGAAACAGGCGACGAAGAGTGGTGGGTGAAATGTGCTCGCATGTTGTGTATTTTGTGTACTACGTAGGATTACCCAGAAAGGTGGGTCAATATCGATAAATGTGCGCGTAAAAAGCAACTACATGCACGTGACTTGTCAAACTTATTCACCCTCATTATTTTATCGTGCGATCCGACATTGTCACGTATCGCGTTCAATTTGGGTCCCAACACCGGTAACCTCGAATTCTATATCGTGTTCGATGTTGTATATCCCACCGTCGGTAACTTCGTATAGATATCGTATTCGATGTTGTGCCCCAACACCGATAGTTTCTTGTTGTATTGCGATGTTGGGTTTATCGTTTGGCGATCAACTTTTGTTGCATTACAACAACTGCAATAAACATTTGTTGGAAAACGATCACTCGTTATTGGGCTTTCTCATTAAAAGGTAGGTCGCGGGTGTTCCAGCTAGTTATTCTGAATGGTTTGGTGGTTGCCTAGCATTTCAAGCGCGCGAGGCTGTGGTTTCTGTGTGCCGTTCCAACAGCCGTACATACTTGCACTGTCGATCAATGTTGATGTGTTCGCAACGCAGAACGTTTGTCTTCCGTGTATCCATACCCAATATCTTTCTCTCGCGTATTGCCGTGTGGTAACTCGTGCTGTTTTACGATATCATTCACGCGATGTCGTATATGTGGGCATACCGATATCCACATGTTGCTTCACGAACGCTCAATATCGTGTTACGTTTCCTCTTAGTCCGCGGTGTATGCCGGCGTAATTCATGTTGGTAACTTGGTATCCGTTCTGAGATATATGCACGCGATATAATATTGTATTCTCCTTTGGGCCTGTGATTGACGACCGATATTTATATATCGTGTGGCCGTACAGTATGTCCATGTCGGTCACCAATATGCACGCGATGTCGTATTCTATTCCAATAACCGCGCATTATATCGGGGTATTGTGCTCCAATATGGTGTTGTATACCAATAACCGCAAGTTCTATCGGGATATTGTGCTCCGATATCGTGTTGTATACCAATAACCGCAAGTTATATCGGGATATTGTGATCCAATATCCTGTTGTATACCAATAACCGCATACTATATCGGGATATTGTGCTCCGATATGAATTCCCATCGTGCGTATTGGGTTAATCGGATAACAATAAGCTTTTATTGGTTTCCATCAACTTCATTGGAATACAATATTTCCAATAAGCCGAGTTCATATTGGCCTTTTTTCAATAGAGTTGATTTGATTTGTGATAATTATTATTATTAATATTAATATACTGCATTATTATCCGGTAAAATTCCTAAAGATATTAAAACGGCAATCGTGAGGCCCTTATATCAAAATGCAGACCGTGGTAAAGTTGATAGTTATCGCCCCATTTCCATCTTGCCTTGTATTACGGGAAAGGGCACACAACCCTTGCTTGAAAATTTTTCCGACTTGCTTCATAATGCGTTCAAACACAACCTTTTCACATGTGCGCTTTTTTTTTTGACGTGTCTAAGGCTTTCGACTCCGTGTCACATAAAATTCTTTTAAGTAAACTATACAGTCTTGGCTTCAGAGGCCCTTTTTACGCATTGCTCGAGAACTTTTTTGTTAAATCGTATGCAGCTCATCTCTATATGTAAAATTCATAAGTGCAAAAATGTTCTTTATGGCTGGCGTTTCTCAGGGTCCCCTCTTTTTGTTTAATACTTACGTCAACGGCCTTCCGCAGGCGGTAAAGTTCTTTAAAGTATTTCAATACGCCGATGATTTTGTTGTCCAGTCATATACGTTACCTTGATGCCGTTGATTCGCTCCAATTAGATGTCATACGGGTGATGAATTAGTTTTCGGAGAATATCATTCGGATCAATTGCTAAACAAACGCATCTGATACGCTTTCGTAGTCCGCTGAAATCGATTCTCTTGGAGAAGCCACTTTTTTGCAAGGGTCAAACTGTGCATCTTGCAACTGCGTGCCAATTGACTATGTCAACACCGCAAAATATTTAGGAATCCATTTTGATTGTGATCTATCATGGAACTTTCACCTTTCCTACATCTTTAAGAAGTTACTAGCCGTTTCCTGCACATTCTACAACATGCGCATATTTCTTCCGATGTCAACGAGAAGACTTTTGGTGCACGGGCTCGTGTATAGCCTACATCGGTATGAGATAACTGTGTTCGGACAGTGTACGGACCGATTAGACTCTAAGGTGAACTCTTTACTTAGAAGCATTTTGCGAAGCGTGGCATATGGCTCGAGTCTCCAACCATCTGGTAACCTGTTTAATGACCTCCCTCTACCAACTTTTCTAGCACTATTTTGGCAAACTGTAATAATCAGACACTATTGGGATAACACTTTTAAAACCCCCAACGATGTATGTCGGGCCCTTCGAGATCCGACACCCTTTACACCGATGCGCACGAACACACATTTTGGGAAATGCATTCGCCTATATTACGTACCTTACATTCTTAACAACCTTCCCTCTGCGCTAATTGATGTCACATCTCGAGGAGCTTTGAAACGTCAACTGAGAGCTTTTTGTTCAGGCATGTAATGTTGTATTTATGTGCCGATACAATTTTATTTTGCTCTTTTCACTTTCCGTGAACTCTGTGCGTCGTGCCGTAGTGCACTGCCTTTGCATTTTGACTTTTGTCACGCGTTTCTGGCTCTCTGTTTGTACATATTCCCTTATGTCATGCGTTCCGTCTCTCGGCCTCTTCTTATTTTGATCTAGGTGTGTATTGAATCTAATATTTTAGGGACTAGTCTTACAAGCCTTTGTGGCTTTGATGGTCCCGCTATTGTGCATTGATGTACTTAAAGCACCTGCAATAAATATATTATTATGTTATTATTAAGTGATGGACCTCAGCTGTTCTGATTGACGCGGCTCTAAATTTTTCTGCTTTTAACAACCAAGCAATCCAACCGCCGTCTTTTACGTGAATCTCCAGTCTAACTGACTTTAACATCTTTTACGTGTATTTCCAGTCTAACTGATCTTGGAGGACGTGGTTTGGTGATGAACACCATGGTGTCAGAACGACATGATTTGTCTGGGTTTGCCTGGATGACGTTTCGGGGGTAACTTGTATGTCTGCAAGTGTTATTGTATTGTGTTACAACAAAATTGACCAGTTTTGTGGAAGAGGAGCGCTTTATGCGCGACATTAGGCGGCTTGATTATAAGTTGGTGTACAAACAATGTAGCGATGACACCACGCAGGAATGCATTTTTCATGCTGAACGACGAGACGTCAGATAAGTGTAGGGTCACATTCTAAGGTTCTGCGTTTGCGGGCTGGTCAAAGCTACAACTGTATGGCAGCTATGCAAGCGTATTTTGTTTTTCAATGCTGAACGACAATGAAAGAAATATGCTGGCAGCCTAGTTTGGTGACAAGCGAAAACTAAACAGGACGGTACTGTTGCCTCCTGAATCTCGAGACTGTCTACCGAGTGTCGGACAGCTAAAGCGAACACATTAAAAAGACACAAATAAATATTTTAAGAAGTGATTTGGCTATACCGAGTTTGCTTTGCCATTCCTAGACATCTAATCGTAAAAATAACAAAATATAGACACCGAGGAGGTAGACCCGCAGCACCGAATACTTCAAGCAGGCGGGGCTGAAATGTGCACTGGTTTGAGTGATACTAATACTTTTTGAGCCCAGCGGTATGGCAGGAGTAGGGGTTCCTAAGCGCGAGGGGAATATCCCCAATAAAAAATGCAGGTTAGCTGACAGTGGGGCTGGCGGAGATAAATTCTATAGACAAAATAGAAACACAACTGGCTGGGCCGATAGCTTCGTTGGGAATCCTATTTCGGTTGGGCTGTTTGTTTGTTCTCGGGTACACTAAATGCACTTAGCTGAAAATCTCTCTTTGGTTTTGCATGACTTTTTGGTGGGCCCCTGATATAATAGTTCCTTATGTCAGTGTCAGAGGCACGCTTTCACATCATGGATACAGCAAGTTTTGGTATGATCGCACAACGTCATCTGTTAAGCATTTTCCTTTGCTAAAATTGCTCTTTGTGGGCATACATACACTCGTTTTGTTTGTGGAGGCCCGAGGTCTGAGTAATCGCACTCCGAAGACGGGAAACAGCTCGATCAGCGCCTTTGGAGGAAGAAGTTTTTCACAGCAGATAAAGGAGAATGTATGTCAAAAGAAAGAAAAACAAGTGTTTACAGATTCAGTCGGCGGAACTTCACAGTACGAGGAGGTGGCAGACAACTGAACCTTCAATGCATACATTCCCAAGCTCAAACAAGGCTCTTCTGTTCCAATGCTTGTTTCCTTTATCGGATCATGTCGAGCCTCATGGCTTCGCTTTGTGTAGGCAGCGGAAAGAAGCTGCTGCGTTGTGCACCACTTCAGTTGTCTCAGTGACTGTGACTTGTGGTGGTTCTTTGAGCAGTTCGTCAATTATCTAGAAATGATAGCGGTAAATATTTTTCAGTATGGAACACTACAAATACCAAGAGCTAGAGTAATACAGGGTGACTGCCCTGGGATCTGTAATCAGCTGTGTCCAGGGATTTCTATGCTTCTCTTGCAACACTCCGCTAGGTTTAGTTCGACATTCTCCCCTACGCAAAGTACACACATGATTACAACGCACTGCCCCAGAAAAATTTGCGACACACTTCAAAGTTAGAAGCATGAATAAGCACGAACTGAAAGTTGATGAAGCATGTCGTAGCCGTAAACCTAGCAAGAATCCAGGCGAAGTGCGCACGGACAGAACCATCACAACGTCGCACGAACACCACATTATAGACACAAGACTTTCGAGAATGTTCGTGGATAAAATCGTAGCCTAAACGGGTTCTTCTACTGCGCGAGCGCTTCTGCGATAAAACAACCTAACCTAGCGATTATAGCTGCACCGAAATGAATGCTTGCAGCTCCACAACAACTCACTCGTGCAACAGCAGCAGCCACTGCCAAATGCGCGCGTTCGCAGTTTCAACCGTGACTCGGTGGAGGCTAGTACGAGCAAAATAGGGAGTTTTAGAATAGCGCAGGCTAAAGCTTTGCTTACGCAAAGAACAGCGTCGTTGCCACTGTGCATGCGCCGAACGTTGACCAAGTTTTGCGCTTTGCGTGTGCAGCTTTAGCGTACGCTATTTTTCGGAAATTACGCAAGGAGCCTTTGCGGTTTTCCATGGAGGATTCGTGATGAGAAGTTGGCGAAAGCCAAGACGAGCATGGTTAAAAAATGGCGAATTCCAAGACCATGGCTGCGGCTGCTTTGACGGCGCCGTGAAGGCGACGTCGTCGGTATCCACGGGAGTGTGATTTTCAATACGGGACAGTGGCGTACCAACTTGTTTTTGAGTGTGGGGGGGGGGGGGGGCAAACCAATCCGCCCCCCCCCCACCCTTAGGGCCGGGCGGCGTATTTCTAGAACGCAGGCGATAGACCCCCTAGCAACGACGCTCACGCCGGATTGGCTGCTCGGCAACGCGCGGGAACTTGAATTTCGGATTCGTAGGGCACGTGTATCACTCAGGAACGCGTTAACCCCCCCCCCTCCCCCACCCCGACCGCCGTTCACGCCGCTTCGCGGCGACAGTGAGCGGCTGCTAATTACATAACTATCAACCCACTTATCCTCCCCCGTACATGCCACTTCGAGGCGTCCAGCCGGCAACCCAAGCCCCGTTGTCCCCCATGCACCTCCGGAAATAGAGTCCTATACCAGTTAGTTCAGCGATGTTTCGTCAATAACATTCGTTTTTTTTTAGTGTTAATTGTAAAAAATTAAATGTCGTAAATGCCGCCAAATTGCCCCAACAAAACAGAATGTCCGAGAAAAAAGGAAAAAAAAAGTAAGGCCACACTGTGGATTTAACCCGCGTCCGCTAGCGAGCGAAGCAGACCTGTTACCACTAAGATTCACTAACACTTTTTTTTCTGAGTTGAACTTTTATTTACATGTATATGTATACAATTAATGTCGATTTAGATAGGACTCTAAACGGAAATAAACAATGCGCAACAAAATATCTATATACACGTTATGTATGATTAGCACTTAGCGTGAAATATTCATGACTTCGATGATAAATACACAGCACACTTCGTTATACTAACGAAACCAGGTAAAGGGTAACGTTGTAAAGAGACAACTATCCCCTACTGCTTGTTAATGATCGGTTGCCGACTTCGTAGTAAAATATTTGACCTATTTAATGTCAGGTGAACTGCTGAGATTACGCACAGTTTCTTTCCACTCCTCATTCTCGGAGATACTGGGCATTTTTACTGCGGATCTGTTAAGGGCTAGTTTCCCCGGTATCGTGTACTCTGCGAAGAAATGAAGACACCGAACTTTGGACACCTACCGCCATCTATGAGCGACGGCGGCTAGCCACGTATCTGGTTGCCGCCGTCGCTCATAGATGGCGGCTGCCTTTCCACTCTAACTTGCCGGATTGCGGCAGGCCAATACTTTCCATTGTACAGCTCCGCTGGTCTTTCTTCTTCACCAGAGTGAAAAGGTTGAAAGTTTTTTTTGACTACTGTGATTACAATATTTTTAAAATTTACTTAAGAAGGCTTGGCCACGACCCCTTCAGTGTCGACCCTTGTCTTCCGCAAACTATAAAGCATTAAGACTACAAGTGTATCAAGCACACTATCAAGATGATCCAAAAAATGCAGATAGCGTAGTATCATTTCCTCTACATCAAATTCTTTCTTCGGCGTTCTTTTAAACATATCCCAGAAAAATGCGGCATCTGCACAAATTACAAAAGCCCGTGTAAATGTTTCAGTCGGCTTGCATATCCTGCAGTCCGTTGTCCACGCTACTTATATGCCTCGGGAGGCAAGCCATTCCTTGATCGGTACAGTTCGAGAATGAAAGCGGAAAGAAGAATGTATTACATTTTGGCGATATTGGCCTACGCTTAAATCTTTTCAACAAGTCCATTTTACTATTCAGGGGGGGGGATCATAAGGGAATAAGCGACATAACGGCTCTGGGAGTTGCTGCTATCAACAGCCATTGTACTAGGCATCTTTTCGAGCACGACTCCATGAAGCTTGGTTCAAATCTCGCCTTCAAAGTTTCTAGTGTATCAGGTTCTTCTTTAGAAAAGCCTCGTAATGTTGTTATAATATGTGTCTCCTGTAATTGGTCATTTTAATAAAAATATTTTCTCAAAAAATATTTCTTACAAGTTTCGAGGAACGGATGTTGTGGTTCCCGAAAGAACTTCCACCTGGCAATTAGCTGCCTCACAAAAATGTGACATAATCCAATACCCCCATCTTCGATTTAACGAAACAAATTTGATCGTCTCATGGGTTCATATGTCGACTTCCGTATAAACGTCGCGAACATCCTATTGAACATATTAACCGTCACCCGCGAGCAGTATATGATCTGGAAGGAGGTACATAAGGTTTGGCAGGAAGAAGATATTACACACAGCAACTTGACCGAAGATTGATAGATATATCATATTCCACATGCGAGCAGCCGTTTTAACTTTAGTTCCGACACTGTCCCACGTTGACTTGGGGTTGTCTATAGGACACAGGGGAACACCTAAATGCTTAGATTTCTGAGTTGACCACGTGATGTCCACATATCTTGACGGCGTCGTTCCCCACATCCCGCACCGCAGGCCAAAACGTTTTTCCCTGTTCACTGCGGCCCCAGATGTCGCGCAAAGTCTGAAACACACTTCATTGCTTCTTGTATGCTAGGCTTATCAGAACACACAAGCACCAGGTCGTCCGCGTAAGCAAGAATTTTCACTTTACAGCTGTGAAGTCGG
>JAZHYW010001211.1:0-19918 GCA_037355805.1 Ixodes ricinus
AGTGCCTCTTCTCTTATGCCCATTTAGCGACGGAGCCACGGATATTTTTCAGGGGGCCGGGGGGGGGGGGAGTGGGGGTTTGACTTTGAAAGCTCCCCCGGCCTCCCCTCTAACTATGTCACTTGTGTAATGTCGGCTGTACGGGATCTTGAAAATCTCTTAACAACCCGCTTTACTGAGCCGCAAAATACAACCTGGTAATCAAAGCAAAAAAAAAATAATATATATATATATATATATACATAATTTTTTTAGCAAAAAATACAAACCTAAAGCAAATATCTAGTGATTTATTAGGAAATTGCATGTCTTCACAAATAAAATAATCAAGTTGAATTAAGATGTCAAACACCCTGTTTGAGGGACGAGATGCACATAAGTTGATGTAGATTTCAATCAGCAAACAAAAGTAATCACGGAACGTATAACAGGAGAAGAAGCTGGGGCATTATGTCTACTCGCCCAAAAAATATACTTGATTGAAACTGCGTACGAACACGGTAGTGACACCAGCCACCGAAATCGAAACCGAAACTTTATGTACGGTGGAAAAGCGGCGAAAAATACACGGACAGACAGAAAGACAGCAGGACTGGGCGCAATCTCAACTAAAGTTTATTTGAAAAGTACTCACGTATATTCCCGGCAGGCATACTAATCGTCACTCATCTTTGAGCAGCCTCCGTTTCAAAAACTCATATTCATACGTGCTTCCGTCGTTGTCAATCCATTACTTTGTCCCAATCCAAAGCCACCAGAAGCTTCCGGATTCTTGTCTTTCCGTGCGGACAAAGGCCTGTTGGGCCTGTCTCAACGTTCGTGGTTCAAGTCATAGTTTAGGTAAGTTTTGCCGATTTCATATTCACAATGCATGCCCGAAGAGTATCTACATATGCTGGATGATCTTCCGAACACCGTAGCTCACGTTGCCACCGTAATTCGAATGATATTTAACTGTTTTCGACGCTTGAGCGATCTTCGCGATTTCGTGTCGCTGGCCGAGGCGGCGTCGCGTCACAGTTCTGAGGAATGCTGGCTGCATTAGGCAAACGATCGCTATCACTCGTGGAGGCTGTTCGTTGAAACCTTGCGTGAGTGCTAGGCGCTACCTTGAGAATCCCGTGAATGTTTTGCGATACCGGAGCACTGCAGAGACGCTGATCAGATTGTTTCGAAAGTTCGCGTTGCAATCGGCGAGTCCTTTTGACACGCTGTAAGTGCCCGTCGCGCTAAACCGATCTGTGCTGTCAAACGCCTGGATACGGATCTTAGAAGAAACGCCTTGGATGTGTTCGGGAGGGCGACACGCGTGAAGAATTATCGTTTTTACTTTGACGTGTCGTCTCGTCCTTTCTCACGCTAGCGACAGCGTATCTCTCGGTCAGTGCGCACTGGCTTTTTGCGCCGCGTCCAGCGGGATGGCGCGGTTTGGCGTTGGCGTTTAGCGGGTTGCAGCGGGTTGTTAAAACACGCTCCTAGCTGGGCGTCGTCGTAGCGCTCGCGTACGGTGTGTACCCCGCGCCAGCCTGCTCTGCGTGTCGTTGGTGTTCACGCGCGCGGGCCTAGAGTTGCTTAAAAGTGTTGACAGGACCCTGTTGAGCTCATCGTTTCCGTTGTTTCCTCCCTTACGGGCCCCTGCATATGTGTCTAGCCTTGCGAGCCACCCGGACTACTACTACAACTGACGCTAATAAGGATTATTATTGTTTGCCTTAGTGGCGTTTTAATTTGCCCCAGTCATATTCGTGACTTGTAGAACCCGCGGGTGCACACGTAATTTACATGACTGAGGAAAGAGGTTGAAGGATTTGATTAAAATGCTCTGATCTGGTATAAAATGTGTAGTGACGTTTAAGTACTTGAGCTTCTGGTAAAGCTGAAGGGAGTCTCTTTAAACATTTTGTAACCATGGTCAAGACCCAATACTGGGTACAATTTTAGTCTAAATAATGGTCCACACTGTTGCTGCCGACTACGACTGAGTCCAACAAAACCAGTCTTTAAGAATCTTGTGACTGCTTATGACCGGGTGTCGCAGCAGCATTGGCAGTCGTAAGCAACTTGAAACCCTGTTTTGTTCAATGTGGTCATAGTCGGTTGCAACAGTGTGAATCAGCTTTAAGACCTTTTAGGTGCATGTAACTAACAGTAGCTTCAGGATAAACTTGCGCGTTGTACTACCCCAAAGTCTTTCGATCACATCCTCGGTTTTGATTCTTGATCTGTATCCCAGCACTGCGTAACGTCAAGACGCTTGTTGATTGCGGTGCAGGTGCCTATTATGAGAGCTGTGCTATTTCTAGGTGGTGTTTAATTTGTTTCTAAGTGCCCGGGATTTTTTAATGTACCAGTAGGTATCTAAGCTCCACATGCACACTGTTCTTAATACAATTAATTCATGCAGAATCTCATTTTCCTTATTTGGTTGAGTTTAATGGTGGTGTCATCATGGTCTTTGCACTGTCGATGACAAGAGAAGCGTAATGTTGGCACTTGTTCTTTTATTAATCTGTGAAGCAAGTTCTGGTTTCTTGTTTGTTCCAGAATGTGAGTCGGAGTCTTATTCATGTCGTTGCAGGAAGTCTGTATGATGACGAAAAAACTGCAGGTTACAAGCTGCCGATGAGCTACCAGTCTGGATGGCAGCTATCAACTCGGCAAGGGCCTGCAGGCGTATCAGCCCCACCCGTTTCTCTACTGCAATTCGGGACGGGATGGTTTGTAAAAGGTGAAAGAGGGCCCATGCACTGCTTCTGCATTGCCCTGCTGGTATTTATCTGACAGAGGCGAGGAGAGAGAGAGAGAATAACCCTCAGCATGACAGTCCACGGAAAGCCAGGATTTTGGATTTTGCGAGAACAATGATGCTTGCCTTTAGCTCTTATATTTTTTTTTGCTAGAAGTTGTACAACCAACCGCCAGGATTGTCTCATCCGACAGCAGGACATGCCGGCTACTGTGGCGTCATTTAATCTTGTCGCTTATAGCCGATTCACACGACGGACCGAATCGCGATTTTCGTCCGTGACCGGTACGTCACCGATTCCTGCGATCCGCGCCTCGTCCGCGGACGCGCGGACTGATAAAGTCGAGCGCCTTTTTCACTCGCGGACTTTTAGCGGGAGATCAACTTGAAAAGCGTTTAGTCTGGCAACGGTACATTGTTTTCTTTTTTTGTTTTGTTTCTGGGCGATGAAAACAAAAATGGCGCATCGTTGTGTGTCTTGTGTGTTGTGCGTTCGCTGGTTCATTTTGTCGCGCGTTTCTTGGTTTCACGTGTGAAAGAAACTGCAGAAACTTGTCTGGCTGACACGACGCAGGTTCCGGTACTCCTCCGGGTCCGCGTCAAGAAGCTCCCGTCAAAACTCGTCTTGCACGCCGCGACAATTCTTGCACGTCCAATCAGGATTTCACCGAGCAAGACCTCTCTTGCGGCTGGGGTGTACTTGAGTGTTGTGCACGAGCGCGGAGTGCATGAAGGCATCTTCGAACGCCCCTCCGCGAGCCCAGAACTTCGTCGCTTCTACGCGGAACCCTTCTCGAGCAGGACCATGCCTGTGTCACTCTCATGCTTTGGGTCAGTAAAGCTTGTGGCGCTTCGCGCGAAGCCTATCACGGTGTTTTGTCTCGATCTGTACTTAACAGCGGCGTGCGATTTATTATCGCGTTAGCAAACGTCGATTTCTCTCTTGGACAACGGTGCCACAGTGCGATATTGGAGTTTCGCGGCACTGTGGGGTGGCGAACAGGTTCGGTCCGTCCTCGCTGGCGTCTGCTCGTCGTGTCCCTCGTGTGGATGCGCTTGGGAGACGGACGATCCACGGACATATCGTCACGTGATCAATCCGTCCGCGGATCAGTCCGTCGTGTGAATCGGCCATTAGAGACCACTTTTAATGCATGGGTGGTATAGAATGCTAAACACACCAGTTGGAGGCACATTCCAGGCATCATACTGTAGCATCTGCTGCTGAGATGTTCTCATTGCAGTTATAACAATTTCCGGATTCTGTTTCTTTTCTTTTTCAGTGGGAGCTCATGAAGGTGGCACCATGCATGGAGGGACAGAGTGGCTGACAGTGCTGCCCAAGACAAGCTGCTGGCTCTCGTGACCATCTCCGAAAGCCTGTGGATAGGCTAATTGACAGACGTGCCTGGACATTTAAAAATGGTAAACACAATCTAGACTGCCTTTGAATTATGCCTTGGTCTAATGGCTGTAGCTTGAATGCCATGTTTGGCTGATAGAATTGAACTGAATATGCTAAGCTGCCTTTGTCACCAATTATGCACACGCTGAGACGCTTATCCACAAACTCCGCTTCCCAGTCCATGAGCCACCAAAGACCTAGCCAAAGAGATCCCGAGTCAGCCATGATTTCATGTTTTATACGTATATGATAGTAATATTGTGACACTTCTTCATGCAATTTGACATTCTAATCTTTCCCATCACTAAGGATACATTTTTGTGGTGCCATCCGTGTTAGTTTTTAAAAGTACTGTAATCTGGGCCTTGCTATGTTAGCTGCCATAAGAGCTGTCCAGCTTGTGTGAATCGATTGCCAGGGATGTTTTTGCCACTGGAGGCACCTTTTCTAGGGGCTGAAACTATTTTTGACTTCATAATTGGCCTAACCTGATCGTTGAGCCATTGACTTTCTCTTTCGACGCTGGCATTGCCACCCTAATAGTCCCATCGCCTACACTGGCACTTCTCTCCTTTACAAAAAGTACAGCCGGGTGCATCCATCTACCGATCCCTTAGATGGTCTTTTTTCCTATGCCATAGTGGCCCCTTAGATGGTCTTTTTTCCTATGCCATAGTGGCCCTTAAAGGGGTTATGACATGAAAATAAATGGATAGATTATTCTTGAAATGGAATGCTGATCGGCTACTTAGTATATACACCAAGTTATGCAATTTTTAGAGCTCTGGTAATTGCAATATTCAATTTACGAATTTTTATTATTTTCGTCTGACGACCAGGCAACACTGCCCAAGTAAGTCACCATGGTGTCCATAAACCACGTGACCATGAACACTATCTCATTCTAGGCACCCCCATGATCGCCCAAGCTCTCCTCGCCGCGGTATGATCAAAACCGCTCACGCAACTCGGTAACCCGAAAGCTATTCTCGCTCTCTCCCTGGCCCGTTGACCTTCCACCCTGCATGCGCCTGCAAGATATTCCCGGACGACGGTGACCACGGCGAGTTCATCCGTAACTCGCCGTGGCTGGTCGCCAGCGGGTCGCACTCAAAATGAACAGCTTCCAACATCTCTTGATAGCAATCACTCTCATTGCTGCTGCGATCAGTGTCGAACACTTTGACAAGGCGAGCGATACCGTAGACGTAATCGTCACGGACCGCATGCTCGAAACATGGAAGATAAACGAGGAAGCTGAAGCTCGAGGCGCTAAGAGAGCCAAGTCTGCGATTGCGTGCAAGGAGACACCGCGCTGAAGGCTGGCTACCTAGCCAGCCTCCAGGTGCGCCCGGATCCGCCCCTCCAAGGGACCCACGTATAAATCAATGTATCCACGAAACTATCGCGCCATTTTCAAAGTAAATTTGGCAGGATTATAAGAACATACAATGGGACCTAGCAGTAGTTTTAGCTCATATTTTATTTTTGGCATGTCATAACCCCTTTAAGGTAATCAGCTATCCACTTGCAGTGAGGTTCTTCACATCAAGAGCTAAAAGGAACATTTCACACTTTTTTATTAGATTCTTCCCTATTGAAAATTCCATCAAGATACGTAATTTGGGACACTGACTGCCAGTCAGCGGCCCTGGATGAACGTGCCCTGATGGTCCATCAGATGACGTCTGACTGCCACTGCCAAGGGAATTTCATCAACAAGGGCAGCATTTATATAAGAGTAAAGCTATACGCACTCCGGAGTGCATTTCGGACTAAATGGCTATACGCACTCATGAATATCGCCAAATGCCTCAACAAAACAAAATGTTTGAGAAAAAAAAAAGCAGGTCTACCGCGGATCGAACCCGCGTCCACTTGCGTGCAAAGCGGACACCTTAACCCCTACGCTATGCCATCACTTAGAAAACTCGATTTGACCATTCGTTTTATACGAGTTTAGCGGAATGCGTATAGCCATTTCCGTCCGAAGTGCACTCCTGAGTGCGTATAGCTTTACTCTTTATATAAAGCTAAAATTCCGTGGTGGCAATCTTGGATGGCTATGAAACGGTTCACAAGCTATTCGCGTTTTTCAGGCAAAAGAGACATTTGTTTACAAACGGGACCACATGCACCATAAGCATGTTTCAAAGAACCCTTCGCGATGTCTGAACCTTTCGGGACGACCATATACACTTTAATTCACAAAACCTATGCGACTCCGTTGAAGCTAGAGAGGAAGCATGCCTGCTACGACAGACAGCCCTGGCTTCCACGGACAAACGCGACCAGCAGACATATCTCAACTACGCTCGCTGATGCTTTTTGTCTGCACTCTTCATGAAACAATAATAATGAGGTGCGACACAGCGGTAAGGCCAATAGCCCATGCCAGATAGAAAGCTATAAACCTTCTGGCCCAAACCTCTCGGACCGAGTCAGGAGCATTTTAGTATTGCAGCGCGAGATTCCGACAATGAGCGCATCGCTCTAAAGAATGCTTCGGCTGCATATGCAGTTAAGCCTTCAGCATGTTATGCAAAGCACTCGTGCATCAATCGCCGTACTTCAGTTCTACTCACCTGCCATGTAGAGTACTTTCGCGTCGTAGAACGATCCTTTTGTTCGCTCATCTCCGGCCCAGTAGACCTGGTACACCTTGTCGTCTTCAACTACACTGCTAAAGTCCCTTACATCATCGGAACTCATGACAGGCTGGGTCTTGTCGAGTAGAAATTCTACTAAAACATAAGACATTGTAGAGCCCGGGCAGGATCAACAGGTTGGAGCAAGCGGGCAAACAAATCGAGTCGAGAGCGATCGTTCATGGAAGCTTGGCAAAGCCTCTAAGGGCGAAGTGAAAGTGGCGTGTTCGGCGTTTCGGCGGGCTTCTGATCAGGGTTGTCGGTCGGTTGCGTGTGATATCTCTAACATTAGCGGTTTTATGGGCTCACGTCCCGAAATCGTTTTCTTGTGCATAGATTATTTTTCATTCTCATAGATTTGACGAAATAGTGGTATTCGAACGAACTTTACGTCCTGTGACCGTACGTCTGTCTGCCCGTCAAAGCTTTTTGACGTACAGTCAGAGACAATTGATGTACAATCAGAATCGCCACCAAGAAATCTTGACGGCATTTCGCGGCGGCCGACTTCCACCAGGAAACCATCAGAAAGCCGACAAGCGGAGTCTGACTGGAGTTTGACTGTCGGTCATAGTAACTTGTTGGCCAATCAGACTTGCTTGACGTACGGTTAGGCACAGTCAGCGGTCCACTAGAAAACATTGACTGCCAAACAGGGTTACATTGATGGATTTTTCATTCGGGTTCACATCAAAAGTATAAGGAATCTCGCATTTTTTTAGAAGATTGATCCCAATACAGGAATGTTGCTTGTCCCAACATCTCTAAACCACCTTTGTAGTGGTTTCTCGATGTCTTAATATGCAGTGCATCAGGATGCGTTCTGTCCCGCTTTTATGCCACCCCTTTTCTTGAGTTGTTTACCCAAAGTGCTTTGAAAGATCTTGTGGGCTCCAGTGACACAAGACTTCTTGTCTCCTCCTCCACATGCCTTACTTCAAGTTTTGTCGCAAATGTCACCTTTGCCCTCTTGACGTTCACAGCCATGACAACATGTAGGCCTATTTGATGGTTGATTGTAGTGTCAAATACCCCGCGATTGTTCATATGGGATATCGTTTGTCTGCGGTGTGTTCTGCAGCCACAAACTTCTGCCATGCCACCACTACGCATTGGTGTTTGGCGGAGAAGCCTGCTACGTGACTTCAGAGCATGCAGTCATTAAATTCAACACTAGGGAATTTGATAGTGATGTCTCATAAATATGGACACCTCCATTCCTCCCCAAAAGCGTCCATAATGTGAGCTGTCCACAATAACGGAACAAAAAGGACAGGTATTTACCCAGTTGGTTCCCAAAAATGGTTTTTATATAGCAGAGTATCCATATTATTGAGACATGACTGTTTACGAATTCTGCCTGAGTCCTACTAGAGCGACAAAGAGAAACACCCGACAGTGATATGCTTCAAGGCTGGATGATACGCCAAAGAACACGGACAAGATGGAGAAAGATCTGGGCAGGACACGTCGTAATTTTCAATTGAATGGTTTACTTTGGTAAAAAATATATCTACTGATAAGAAGCGACACGTGCTGGCAGAACACTGTAAACCTGATTCGCATGGTGCGATTTTACTTCGATTTTTTTGTTGTGACGTCACTCGTGCAGAAAGCAAAAGCATAGGGGAAGCTGCGGTGCCAGATGTTACAGGTGTAAATTTGCAAGAAAATTCGCACCATGTGAAGCGGGCTTAAGGTAAGGTCTAAACACAGTTCCTCAGAATCCAGCATCATTGGCTCTGCAGATAGTGAAATTCTTTGTTAGATAACAGCAGTGAGGGAGCGCTCACATGAGTTGTTATCCTGGGATTTTATCAAGAAGGCATTGTGAATTTTCCTCTTTGTTTTTGTCTTGTAACGGCCCATGACACTATGACACTATAGTCGGTGACAGGTCAAGAACGAAGTGGAAGCTCCTCCCATCTCTTTCCACTTTAGTAGTGCGAACGCTGGAGAGGAGGCGACCTCCTCTCCACCGTTCGCTCCGCTAAAATGGAAAGGGGTGGAAGGAGCTTCCGCTTCGTTCTTGACCTGTCACCGACTATAGTCTTTTCTAAGTTGGACTTGCACTCAGACACAGTTAACTGTTAGGTGGCCTTGATAAAATCTCAGGGTAACATGTGAGTGCACACTCATTGTTATTGTCTGAAAAGAAATTCCCTCCGTAGAGCCAGTGACACTGGTTTCTAAGGGAGTGCGTTTTGACCTTATCTTACAGTGCTCTGCCAACAGGTGTCAGTTTTTATCAGTATTTATATTTTTTTAAATAAACCATTCAGTTGAAAGATACGCCATATCCTGTCCAGATCTTCCTTTCTTTGGTCATGTTGTTTTGCATATTATTTAGTGATGAATAACAAACTAGCCCTACTTGCCATCTTAAGCTTCAAGACCATGCCGCATGCATGCGAAGATATCTTTTGGCAGGCTTGCAATCGCTTGTGCTTACTTCATGAGCCCCGAGAGACGGCAAGCCTGCCAAAGGTATCTTCGTGTGCATGCTGAATGTATTGAAGTCTTGTCGGGGTCGGCTATTTCTGTTGGTCGCTCTAGTAGGACTCCAGCATTATATGTCGGATCCCATTTTACATTGACATTTTAAAATACATTTTCACAAGAATATGGCTAGCATTCTTTGTATTTATTGATTCAATATACTTAAGTCAGACTGAACGTTTTTCTGATCTGATTTTCTTTTGATGCATTTTAATTGCTGGGGAATTTGGTTTTTGTGGTTTATAGCTTCAGGGCTGTCAGTGGAAGTTGGCATCACTTTATATTGTAATCTTATAGGTTTGCAACATAAATATCAATAAAGCACTTCTATGCATTTAAGATAAAGACAGAAAACATATTTATAGTGAAGTTGTGCTTATGGCTCGGTTTTACTACAAGAGAAATGAAAAATTTTCTTTCAAATGATCTGAGCAACCTTCCGCAGTACTGCATGTTACATGTGGTGTTCACATTGAGGTGCTCTGGCTTTTATTTTGCATTTACTGGCAGTAGTATACTGCAAATAGAGGGAAACCATGCTTGTCACTGTCGAGTTCTGTAGTTCCTGCGTGATGTAGTCTCCTGCAATATGAAAGACCCAATGGGAGCGCCTGGCCGGGGCAGTGGCTTGGGGCGCTCTGTGCGCTCTGGGAGATTCCAATATACCCAAGGGGAGACTCACTCGGGGCTCAGCTAAAGTGCAACACACGCTAATCAGTTTTCGGTTTCGCGGTGGAGAGCAGTTCATCAGCATCATGTAACGGCTACTAACTCAGAAAATACTGTCTGAGAGAGACCGACCAGAGTCAAGGCAATTATTTTGACCGTTAAAGTGCAAGGTCCGTGCCATCCTTCTAAATAATGAATGTGCTCTTCACCACACTTTTTTTTAAATATGAGACTGGGGTGTAACTTTAATATTAATTTTACACATGAAGCAACTGATAACAGAAACAGTGATGAGCATGCTTGCTTCAAGCCTTCATGACCATATCTCTGGGCGTGATGCTGATGAAGCACACTTTTTGGCTAAACCTAAACCAAAAACTGTTCGCAAGTTCAGAACCAGTTGAGCCCTGAGTGAGCGTCCTTTCCTCGAGGCAGAACTGAATCACACGGAGCGCACATAGCTCTTCCGACTACCGCCATCTCAGCCACGCACTTTCAGTAGGTCTTTTATACTGAAGGAGACTGAACATACCACCAAGACCTTTTGGGTAGCCTTTCTGCTGTGTTCTAATTTAATTAGGAGCATGATTTATAGTTCATGTAAAACATATTTACTAAACACGCGTCAATGTTTATCTTGTTCCTTTTCCAGGTGCTGCTATCCAGCTCTACGTCACAGCCATGAAGTGGGCATGGGGTGAACCATCGACCATTGCTGTCATTATTACTCGGATCTGCAGAGCCACCTGCTAGCTGTGAAGCCCAGTTACCAGGCAGCAGATACTCGACCAGTGACCAGCCTTATCCAGCAACCAGCCTTTGTCGCTCTAGTGGGACTCTGGCATTATGCCCGAGTCCCACTAGAGCGACAAACAGAAACAAACGACACGGACAAGCCTTCAACCCGTGCAGCATGCCCATGATGGTACCTTTGGCAAGCGTTTATTCGTTCGGTGCTCGTGAAATAAGCACGAGTGATTGTGCCTGCCAAAGATACCCTCGCGTGCATGATGGTTGTGTTTAAGCATAGCCTCCTTTATTCTACAAAGCCTGTCAAATTGCGAAAGACTCAGGTTTGAGGCCTGTCGCTGTCGTTTGTTTCTGTTCGTCACTGAGTGGGACTCGGACATAAGCCAGCACCATGTACTGAGCATGAAATAAAAACCACTGTATCAAACTTGATTCAATTTTGCAGCTTCATTTGCATGCCGACCACACAATAAATACAGCAGCTTGCACATGTTTTCAACTTTCATTCTATTGTTCAAGTATTCTGAGAAAATTACTGAGCAGCTTTATTAATCGTGAGGCACTAAATCTTGAACAAAGTTGCAAACAGTTTTTTCTGCACACAGCACCGAAAATTGGAGACGTTGTTTGGCTATATGCCACAAAAACTTCCTTTGAATGACAGCATAAGCTTCCTTGGGAGTAGTCTGTAAATTCCCCGAATAGCCAAGATTGAATGACCAGAGAACTCCCACCCTGGCCCACACTGCATTTAGACCGTTTTGCCAAGCTTGGCTGACCACTGAACTGCCAGCATGGCCCAGGCTGCGTTCAGACTGTTTTGCCAAGCTTGGCTGACCACTGAACTGCCAGCCTGGCCCAGGCTTGTGTTACACCGTAAAGCCAAGCTTGGCTAGACAAGGAACCCCCGCTGAACTGCCAGGCCGGCTAGCCAGGCTGGGGCTAGCTTGCCCCTTGGAGCAAAACGGTGCTTGGGCCGGGGAAACTTTCCCCGGCTGCCCAAGCTGGCTCAAGCTTGAACCGGTGAATTGTGCTGCTTGGGCGGGCTCTAAATGTACTAAAAGCACGCTTTTCAGGAATCGAAACGCCACCAGCGCGCCTTCATTCAGCAATCATCCACATAAAAGAAAGCGATAAATCTCCGTATTATCTTTTGCCGTGCGTAGTGTTGAACGCGCGCACAAACTGTCAAGATACGGAAAATTGACGAGTAAGGCCACCCCTGTCACAAGCGCGACACTTAGCACAAACAATTCGCGATTTTGGGAATTTTACTCCCACATAATATTGAAGAGCATAAAATGCTACGGCTCTATGGTGAATTCCGCTCGCAGACCTCGAGCGCTCCAAAAGCGCTCCATTTAGGGTGCCTACATGTCTGTCTGCCTGAGGTTGAAGACATCTATTGCTGCCTGATCGAATGTGCCAGCGCGTGACGCTCTCGCGCACTTGGTGCGTGACTTGGGCGATAAAATTGCGTCTATGCATTAGCCAAAGCTACGCGCTCGAGCTGAGTGACGCCAAATTGCGCGCGCTTCAAAATGCATAAAAAAACATTTGGGCGGAAAAATGGCTGAGATGTCGCCACTCAAGCAAAAGCGCGCGCTTGTATGAAGGCACTCCAGCTCCATTTGGAGCTCGCATATTCCGCACGCAGATCTGGCTCCAGTTGGTCATCTTCCGCTCGTAGATCTTTGGCAGCGCTGGCTCCGTGGAGCTAAAGTCCCTTGATAAACGCGTTTTTTACAAGTACCGCCAACCATTGTTGTGGAAACGCGCGAGGCACGTGCCACGAGCGGGTGCTCCGCCGCCATTCGCTTCCATGGGCCGCTCATTTCAGCGCTGCACCGCCATTTGCTTCCATGGGCCGCTCGAGACACGGGCCACGTGCACTCGCGCATTTGACGCTACTTGCAAGACAAACGTAAACACATCGAGGGGCTTTACGTGGAGCGCCCCATATCGTGCCACAACCGGTTAGCGGAATCCCGCAGATCTTGGCGGAAGTTGACAGAAGCGCGTGCGTCATTTTCTTTAGCTCCGCAGTGTGCATGCACGGCGAGGTTGGCGAGGACGCCGGACCGGTCGGGCCGTCGAGTTGGATGTGTTCCGAGGCGTTGGTTGTTTACGCGAGATTGTGACGGCTCGAACGCTTCTACCTCGCGTACATCAGGGACTCAAAGCCGGAATAACAGCGTGGTAAACAATAAGCGCTGAAATTTCTGATCGTGACAGGAAGAACGAGAAAAAGAACGACAGAAAATCCGGAGGCAGACGCAAGGTTAGGCCTGTGCATTTTGCAGCCGATGATTGTTTACCTTTTTACACTGCATGCCGCCGGCGTTATTTCGGGAAATGATGAAAGAGCAGTTTAGGCAACGACGTAGCAAGTGATGGTTTATCACTTCTTTGTGTTGATTAAAGTCGTACCAGCAATCTGAACTCCATTAATGACGATCGCCGTGCGTGCCCTGCCGCTTTGAGGCGGCCGAAAGGTAGGTGGCGAACGCGGACGCCTTCCTCATTATTTGTGTCACGAGCGGACATTACGGAAAGTACGGACATTTTAGCCCGGCCTGCGTGGCGTTTTTTTTTCTGCAGCTAAACAGTGACAGTTGTCACTGGTCTTCGGAAAGCTCAGTAGGCTGAGACGTGTGTGTGTAGGTGTTGTAGAAGGAAATTAAGGGGGTAAAGCGTTGGCCGGCTTGTCAAGTTCGAGCAGCGGCCGTTTTGAATGGCCGACCGTCTTGGGGGATTCGGTCGGTCGCTCCAAAAATACCAGTCCATTTTCCGCTCGTCATTTCGGAGCGGTTCCTACTGAGCGGAAATTTGCCTCCCTCGCGGATTTCGCAAAGCGCTCCGGATCTGCCAGTGGAATCGGCCATTAGTTGGAGCTCCAATTGAGCGATATTCACTATACTAGTTGTTTCAGTGGCAGCCTTTGAGTTCTAAGAGGAAAACAAGTGATACCGGTCATCGCTTGTTTGTGCTAAATGTGTCGCACGCTGTACATAACGTTATCCCTATTATCATGTGGCTGCCCAGCAACTGCGCCCTCTGGGCGTCGGCATTTCGCTGCTGGGGTGCGCAGATAATCCGAAAACGACACCTTACTAGGGTGTGCGCAAGGTCGCCAGATTGGTGCCCCAACAATACGTTTTCTCTCCCATGCGTGGTGGCGCAGCAAGGACTTGAGGCGTCGCTGCTTATACGCCAACTTATTGTTTATAAACAATCCTGTGGCCATGTGATAATCGGGGACATTGCGATGGACCGCCACGAAGGCTAAAAGCTCGAGCTCATAACTTTACGGCTGCTCCTGCTGCGCGAGAGCTCGTGCAGCTGACACACGTCCCTGCGCATGGGTCTCGCGCTTGCTTGGTAAACGAAAGTGCGGAGCGTTGTCAAAGATATTACTTTGTGTATTTTATAGATAAGTTACATTGTTAGCTGCCTACGCCAGCATGGGGCCCCGACTCTCTCCGTATGCGGTTTTGGCACGTGCTTGCTCACAGGAGCAGAAAAATGGCGGCAGCACCCAATCGGTTCTTTTTTTAATTATTTTTATAAGTGCACATGCTCTGTGGTTAGTGCCACTGTTCACCAGACACGTTTTGCTTTCCTGTTCGCTTGGATAGGTGTCAGAGGAACGCGGTAAATAAAAGAAAAATATCTGGAAGCGCATCCGGATAGGCATACATACATTGATATTCACCGGCGAACCTCGGGGAAAAGCTCACCGGAGATAAACTGTCCGGAGAAAAACTCAGCGGAGAAAAACTCAGCGGAGAAAAACTCAGCGGAGAAAAGCTCACCGGAGAAAAGCTCACCGCCAAACCGCCGGATGCGGAGAAAAGCTCTCGAGACTTTTGATAGATGCGGAGAAAAGCTTGCCTACGATTCTGCGAATCGATCTGAGAGAACGTTCAGAACTGAGTTCCGACATTTCATAGACGCCGTTCTATCAAAGCCATTTCATGGAACGTCATTTAATCAAACGCCGTTTCATCGAAGCGGTTTCTTAGAATCCCGTTTTATAGAACGACATGCTTTCTGGTCAGACTGCTTCTCGCCTTTGTGAATATTGTTTTATTTTATTTTTGTCATTTTTTCCCTCGAAATGATAGAAATATATGTTTCGTTTTTTGTTTGGTATTGGAGGAACCAATGGGGTCTAGGACAATTTGTCGAATGCTCATTTGTAGGCGGACAACTGGTAGACGGACAATTGGTCGAATGGGGCTATTCGCACTACTCGAATTCTTCGAACGGGAAACTTGTTGAAGCGGTCCGTTTGCAAAAATATTCGTCGAAACCAATACAAAAAAGTTGGAGTGATGTGCTTTTGAGCTAGAAAGTAATCTCACCATGATTCGGCGACTTGCAAATTCAAATATGATTATCGACATTGAGAAAAAGAGCGACAATTTGCAAGAATAAACTGCTCCCTCCGGTGTAGCCTTTTTTCTAAATTCATCACTAAATGATGTCGCTAAGAAATTATGTAGGTTAAAAAGAATAATTGCAAGTGAGTTTTGTCTAGTTCCGTCCAAACTTTGTGTTCACGAAGATGTAAAAATAATAATTGCGAAAACAGGTTTTTGTTGTCTTGCGATAGCCATGCCTTCAAGGTTGTTAGCCAACGTAGCCTCGAAGACAAACAGAAAAGTGGTGTGGGCTGTACGCGTATTAAGGCCTGTACAAACAGGTTACTACAAACCACACGACTCCTGCAAAAGTCGTCAAAATTGAACCGTCCGGGAGTCGTCGGTCGAATGTCTGTTTGGACACCGGCCAAGCTGGCCAAGCCACATTCACGACTTGCCTCCTCACCTTCTCCACTTGTCGTTGACGTCGGTGCTCGTCAGACTTGACGTCACACGCCACCTTCCATGGTATGCCTGATGCCTGTCTATCTCCCGCGGCTCACGAAGTCGCCGACCTTGCTACCGCCATCACCTCGGCAGGAAGCCCAAAGAGGTCCGGCTCCGGATGGATTTGAAAGATTCCTTCGTCGAAGCGCGCGTTTCGGCCGCCTCGGCTCAGCTTTTTTTCGTCAGAATCCACGCTCGTAGCTCGAAAAAATTAATAAAGTGCAGTGCGCAAAAGGGATAATTTTAGTTGTATGTAGAAACACTGAGAGCTTAAGAATATAGCATTTATTTTATTAAATTTCAAACCAACCAGGTTTGTTTGTCTATACGAGGTACATTAGGAACAAGAGCCGCGGGAATCCGATCCAATCCACAGAACTGCTGGACGATGACACGACCTTGGACACGACGCGGGCTCGCCTGGCTTGCCCCCTCACACTCGAGTCGTCCCTTTCCCGTTTTCGGGACTTTCAAAGCGGCGGAGGCCTTGAGCGATTGACCGACAGCCAAGAGAGCGTGTGAGTGGCTCTCCGGACCCACGTGATGAGCAGAGCAAGGCCGCCGTGGAGGAAGCGAGGGGGAGATTTAGCGGGGGACGCTTCCCCCGGCAGCTTTGACGGGAGGTGAAGTTTCTCTCCGACGGCCGGAAGCGGAGCCAGCGGCGCCCCGCACGATTTGCAGGAGTCGTGCGTTTCGTAGTGTCCTGTTTGGACACCCCATTACAAGTGTACATATGACCATCCAGAATCAGAAAATTATCCTTTCGCTCGGTCTTCCCGACTCCCATGATGGTAGAGTCGAGCGAACGTCTTCATGCAGAGCCCGTCTTTTATAATTCTGAACAACCCGAATTTTCACTATTTACTACCGGACCCTTGTAAGCTCTTAGAACTGAATTTGTGATCCTTTATTCTTGGCAAACAGGGTCCCATTGTTGACCCCCAACGTCCCCGGGTAACTCTAGACACCCTGTGTAACTCTTTTTCGACCGTTCGACCTACACTCCGTTTCACCTTCAGTCCGAGCACAGTGCCATGTGACCAACCGGCAAGTCACGCGAGTTTCTCCAGAAGCTGGATCGGCTGGGTTAGATAGGGGCGTCCACTAATCTAGGCCTGAAGGTGGAACGGAGTATAGTCTTGTAGTATACTGTTTCGGTAACCCCGACCGGTGTCTCTGCGCATGCATCATGCCGTTATGAGGTATCGTTAACGGAGCGAACCCCCTACCCCCACACACACATCCACACAGCAAAAGTCTATTGTAACTCACTCTTGAGCACATTAAGGAAGGTTTAGATATTTATCGTACTTTCTGGACTATGGACGGTTCACATAAAAATCTGTTCCCAATACAGTCCACACACAGTAGATTTTATTACGCAAGTCGGGAGGCTTTTGTGCCCCGCTCGTCGGGCAATCATAGCTTCACAAGATTAAGCATGGCCAATATTTGACCCTTGGTGGTGCCCACGTGAATAGACCATTTGCTATATTACTCAAGCATCAAGGAGAATGCAGGGATTGGTGTTCCACGAGCCACACGCGCATGCCTTCCTCATATAAAATATTCGAAATAAAACAATAAAGCGTTGACGAACGCGCGTGCAAGGTACAATTTGTTTGAGGTTTTTGCTTTAGAAAATTTACTATAGAGGGTATTTACTGGACGCCATATTTGTGGGTGCTGTTTAGAGCGCATGCTCAGAACGAGCTCACATCAATAGGGTGCTAAGACTGGCACTCTTGATGGTGCGGAATGCACGTTGCAAAAGAACTGTAGACGCTCTGCCGTCAGCACGCGCTCAGCGTTCGCGCACACAGCTATGGCCGCAGGCGAATACTCCCTCTTGCTGAGGCCAGCACGTGCGGCGTGTGGAATGCCAATCCCTGCATTCTCCTTGATATTTGGGTAATATAGCAATATGTCTATTCCCCTCAGCGATCAGCGAATGGAACGCGCTATTTTAGATTCGAATTTATAGAGCTACAGAAGCAGATAGAATAGATTCATGAAATAGTATGGCACTTTTGGATTCAAATTCGTTGTCTTCTCTTTTCACTCCCCCCCCCCCTCGATTGTCAATGTAGGTCAAACCAGGTGCAGCAACTTGGCGCCCGCCGGTGAACACCGACGCCTAGATAGAAGACTGACCACAAACGAAGCTTCCCGTCGAGATTTCAATTCCAAAGTTTAGAAATAAAGAAAATACGTTGTTCTGAGCTTTAAACGCGGTCACTAATTTGTTTACGCGTCTTGAGGCATGTAGAGTTTGCCCAGAACAAGTTAACCCAAAAAGTCTTCCTCATTACCCCTCGCGGTTGGAAAAAGAACAAAGTGGTCCTCTCGATGTTTAGCAGCACGAAACGATTGGCTGACTGAATGTTGGTGGCGCGAGCATGCAACCTGAACCAGCGCCCGCACTGCACGAGCCTGCGTGCGAGTCAGGAACGCAGAGGTCGTGGGACTCACGCTGTAGCCTCGACTTCGCTTGCACGTAAAGTGAAAGAAAACCATCCATACAAATAGAGGCCTGCGCAAGTCTCTATTTATAGATGTTAGCGTTTAAGGGTAAGCCATTTAACGATGCGGTTGCATTAAACTCTTTCAATGTTTATACAGCCCAGAACTTGGTCTGCCTCAACGGGCGATGAGTCTCCCAGCTGGAAAGGGAAATTTGACCAGTGCAGTACGTACAACCGCTAGCATGGGGTCCTAAACATGCATCACGCAGTAGTGACACACGACCGCACGCCAGTACGATGCTCATCCAGATCAAAGCGGGCAGGGGTGGGGATCGAACCTCGGATCCTGGGTTCTGCAGCTGTTCTTTTAAACTGCTCATTTAATTAAAGCTTCGAGGGTTACAATAAATGGGGGATGTAAAGGTTACGGTTGTAGAGCGGTGCTGCCTCTCGCTCAGCGTCGTCCGTTGGAATGTTCGCCTCCGTTCATCTTCTCTATGGGCGAGGGTGATCGGCTGCAAAGCTCTTGCTTGCAGGCTCGCGCGCGCGGCTAGGGTTTCACGGCAGAGAGGCGCCCCGCTCCGTCTTTGGGGCTGGGGGATTCTCCGGGGACCGTATAGAAACTTCTGTCTGCAGCAGATGGTGTCGGGGGCCACCTACAACTTTTCACTGGTTTTCTGATTTCAATCTCCTGATTGCTAACATAGAAATGTGAATATATATAGATAATAATAAATAATAATAATAATAATAATAATAATAATAATAATAATAATAATAATAATAATAATAATAATAATAATAATAATAATAATATCTTTATTTCCATCAATCTTGATGGGGGAGCCCGAGGAAAAAAGCTGCGATATGCAGCTTGACTGGTCCTCGGTCCCCTTACAGTGGTCAACGGCAAGCAAAAATTAAAATCACATCAAGTAGCAGCTGAAGGTATTGCTAACAGAAAAACAAAACAAAACAAATAACGTTTTATGAAAAGAATGCATCACGTACAAAAATATCCACGCAAGTCTTTGAAAGTCAAGTTTTCAAGGGAAACATTACTGCAAGAAGTATTTAACAAATTTGGAAGAGTAAATTGAAGCATCTGAAAGCCACAGTTCGTTCGCTGAGTGACCATCTTCCACTTCTCCGCGTGACGAGTAGAATACACTGGTGAACTTTCCTCCAACAATGCAAGATTTTCTAAGAAACGTGTGCCCTTTATTCTTTCACTTTTAAAACTGATACAAAGTCGATATGAATGCAATTTGTGAACATCAATTTTCCTATAGGTTCTAAATAATTCAGCAGTGTGAACATCAAAAGGTACATTACCTATACATCTGACTATTTTTGTTTTGTAGTATGAACAGCTTTTTAATATTAGTTAACGTTGATGTACCCCAAACGAGGTAGCAGTAGGCTAAGTGGGAGTAAAACAAGGAGTTATAGATCAAGAGTTTCACATTTGTTGGTAATATGTAACGGTAGCGATTCACAATCCCTACCATGCGAGCTAGTTTTGGAATAATATAGTTTATATGGCTATCCCAGGACATATTTTTACTAAAAAATACTCTGAGAGTTTTAAAACAACTGACTATTTCAATTCGAGACGAATTAAAACGGAGAAGCTTACACACCACCACAGGTTTATTTTTTGGGCGAAAAATAACAGCTTTTGTTTTACTAGTATTTACTGTCAACGAGTTACTATCACCCCAAGATTTAACTCTAGACAAAGTTAAGTTGGCCATATCAATTAGCTCATCAGCGGTTTCGGAAGAAAAAATATGCTTGCATCATCAGCATGCATTACAAATTTTGCCTCCTTATTGACGTTAATTATATCATTTATGTAC
>JAZHYW010001212.1:0-16825 GCA_037355805.1 Ixodes ricinus
CGTCGTCGGCAGCGAGCGCCATGCATGAGGAAGCGCGCGGGGGAAGTGCGTCGCATATCAACACGGCGGCGCAGCGCCGTCCGGATGGAGCGATGGAATGACGCTCGCTGTTGCGTCATCGAAGGTGAGCGGGACGGCTTGAGTGGCATCCGACGACCGGGAAGCGACTGGAAACTTGGTCGAAATGGGCGGAAGAGCTACAGATGGTGTTCCCCGATGACGACGATTCGCACTCTACGAGATGATGCTCCGGCGGACACAGACCGGGTGAGTCCGTCGCTGATTATTTTTTTCGACAAGAGCTTCATCTGCTCGAAGTGTGACGTCAAGGAAATGAGTTTACAATGGCGCAGTCTTATAATTTCGGAACTTCGGAACATGAACCACGCCGTGATCCTGCGGCTTCAAGCAGCGACGTTCGCAACGTCTTGCGAAATTTTGCAAAAAACTTGCTGATTTTTTTCTTAAAATCACTCGTTGCAAAAGAAGCAGCCCCCCCTCCACAAAAAAAAAAAATTTGAAAAAGAGGACAAGTTTCTCAAAAAGCTTTGCCAGGGGCTGAAAGGTCACAGGGTTTGTATAAAAACATTTTTTTAGAAAGTGTTAGTTTTATGGAGAGCATATCGGTATTCATATCATGTTGCCATTTTGGTGCTTGGTTTTGGTTGGATATATTTTTATCAATGTCAATATTGCTTTTTCGAGTGTACTTATCAATTATTCATTCATGCCAACTGCGAGCTGTTCAGACCAGTGAAGTAATTGGACACTGTAGATATGCTGGTTCAGTAACCTTTGCACTGTGAGGGCAGATGACATATGATGTTATTTTCCTCAGCATTAGAAAAAGTTGGTGTACAACGGGAATGCAACTTTGCGGGTTTGTCAGAGGTCACTTATGGGAAGCAGTTGCTTAGGACTTCCAATGTTATACTTTGTTGTACAACTCTGATAATCTATCATTACTGCTTATATTTGCTGTTTATAGCTCGGTGCATCTTCTGGGGACCCTGAGGACGTTGCATCACAAGCTCAAGGGCCTGTCTTCGCTGTGCCTGCCCTGGCTTCTGCTAAAGAGGCCGAAGCTAGGTCCAAGGGGGCTTGGATAAGGAGGGCAAGACCAGGGCCAGCGAGACCTGGGCCAACAATGTCGAGACCAGGGCCAGCGAGCCTGAGACTGGGGCCGAAGCCAGGGCCACTAATGTCAAAGCCAAGGTCAACGAGGCTAAAGCCAGGGCCACCGAGGCTGAAGCCAGGATGGAGCAGGTTGAGACCAGGACGGACCTGACAGGGGGACGCTGAGGCCTGGGCGGCCGAAACCAGAGCACAGGAGGTCGAGGCTGTAACGTAGCGTCGTCTGCATCCGGACGTAAGGTGAAACAGTATAACCTATTTGTGGTAATAAAACCCGAGGCTCAGGAACACAGAAGGGGTCGAACACAACACAACGTCTCAAACACAGCTGAAGGTTTATTTGTGAGACACTCGTTTAAAAAGGCGAGCCCCCCGGTGCCCCAACCGACGTCCACAGTCCTGAAGGTCAAGCCGTTTCCTCCGGTCCAGTCCACGTCAGCAGCCCTCCTCGCACACACATGCAGGCACACACGCTAGGCGCCACAGCGTCCATGAGAACGTCCACGCAGTTGACTTATCACCCGCCACTGTCACCATTGCCAATCCCCCACTTCCTCGCAACGCTTCCTTGCACCCCGCCGTCGAATCATACACAAGCACACCACTCAGATATGCCCCCTTCCCGTCTCCCCCCCCCCCCCGCCCCCTTTACAGTTGCCGACGTAGACACAAACCTCGAAAACACATGTGGAAGCCCACCCGGTGCGCCAAAATGCACCGCCAAGTAATCTCAAAGCCTTAAAGTTGTGCCGCTATCCGTCGGTCCCCCTTCTATGTACTTCCTCATGTTTAATTACTGTTGCCAACACGCTCGTTTTGTACTTACTTATCCCCGACCTTCCCCAAAAAACCTACCTCCCCCCTCCCCTTAAAAAAAATAAATAAATAATAATAATAATAATGTGTGCCTGCGTGTGTGTGCGAGGGCTGCTGACGTGGACTGGACCGGAGGAAACGGCTTGACCTTCGGGACTGTGGACGTCGGTTGGGGCACCGTGGGGGCTCGCCTTTTTAAACGAGTGTCTGACAAATAAACCTTCAGCTGTGTTTGAGACGTTGTGTTGTGTTCGTCCCCTTCTGTGTTCCTGAGTCTCAGGTTTTATTACCATGAATCATCACCTGCTCGCTTGTTTTTTAAGTATTATTGCAACCTATTTGTCCAGGCCTAACTGCCCAATGTCGCAAATTCGCGGCATAAAAACATTTTTGCTTAGAAGATCATTTGCACCAAAAATAACTTTAGTAATCGCTTGCATATACACATTTGCAGGTACGTCCTCTGGGCGCCGCCATCTTCCTAGCTGAAGAGCGCGTGAGCTGCGCCATAATCCAATTACGATGCCTTGAGACGGCGTTGTAGTCTAATTATGGCACGGCCCACAGTGCACCTAAGTACCCCCCCCCCGGCAAGCAAGATGGCGGCGCCCATACGCCGTACTTACAAACGTATACAAAACAAAAAATAAAGTTTAAAATTTTTTTTATGGACACATTGCTTTAATTTTCTGCGTTAAGTGCTTAACAAGCTTCTTCGTATCCAGAAATGAGTACTACTGCTGCTACCATTCTCTGTGATTCCGTAAGTTATTTTTATTTAAACTGAATGCTGATACAGGAAAGACTTATTCGAAATCAGGGTAGGCAATATCTGTGACGGTGAAGCACTGAATTGTAGTGCGAGAGCCAACCCTGCTTGGGTTTGGAGTTTTACCGTCTTTATGTTTACACACAGTGTCAATTTTCATGCCTCAATTTGCTGTTCTGCTTACAGGAATAGCATGTGCATTGCTCTTTAAAGTTGCAGCTGTACATAGGTGAAATGAGGCTGCTCAAAGTATGATATGGAGTGGCAGCAGCAGTCTGTCTCGATTTGGGAGCTGTTGAAGCGGCGTGTTGACAGTGAGTGCCCACGTCAAAAGCAGTGAAATACGCACAAAAATACTTAATGTGCACTTGAAGAGAAATTTTGAAAACAAAAGTGACAGTCACTGAACTGAGGTGACTAAGGTCAGGGAATGAGATTTGAGGGGAATTGGGGTGCGAAGCAGTCTGAAGGGAGAGCAACCAGGTGTCACTTGTGTGTAACCTTAAAGGCCCTATGATGCCAGTGTTGACTGTTGTTAACCAGTAATTTTCTCAATTTCATGCTTCCTACCAGCAGGTGTGCCACCCCTTGTTGCGGCTATGGAGACTCGTGGAGTGGCAGGCCCTGTGGTTCAAGAGGATGTTGTGGAGAACATGGTATGCAACAATTTTCTTTCTTCACATCGCGGTTAAAGGTATGAATCTTTTATCTTGTCTCTTTCCTAACCCTAATGGCTCATTCACACCAAAATTTGAGCAGATTATTTTGATACTCGAACCACAATCGCAGACTTT
The DNA here is from genome assembly GCA_037355805.1 of Ixodes ricinus. NCBI lineage: Eukaryota > Metazoa > Arthropoda > Arachnida > Ixodida > Ixodidae > Ixodes > Ixodes ricinus. The sequence continues at coordinate 3,514 of JAZHYW010001212.1, forward strand.
TGACGCTGGGCGTCAGAAGTCTGTGGATTATCCGGTGGCAAGCGGATCGGTCAAAGACCTTTTTGACCTTTTGACCTTTTTTTTTTTCTGGCTGGAGAAAATGTTTTAATTAGAACAGAAGGCAGGAATTGTATTGCCAGATGTCACACCAGGCAATGTCAGCTTATGTACAACAGGAAAACGAATTTCGGCGACGCGAGGAAGTCTCGTGCAAGGCTCTGTCATGTGCCTCCTCAGCTTGCAATGGCCTTCCCGCTTGCCTCCCTTATCTTGCTCGGCCTTTTTCTGTCGTCAGCTACAGCTGGTTTGCGACAGCACACTGCCTTTTGGTGCCAGCGGTGGCAGGTGCAGCTTTTAAAAAAAGGTATATTGCATCATTTGTGATATAACAGACATTCACAGATTCTCGCTTAGCAGACGATATATCACTGTCTTTTTTGTTGTGTTTTCGTCGGTGATTGACACTTCATGGCAGGCGAAACCAACACAACCTAGACGAACTCGAGGCCTTAGCACCGATTTTCCATGTCACCTAAAAGGAGTCAGTGCGAAGCGCGAATTGAACACGAGTGTCATGTCAGCCTTGACTGCCCATTAGGTGAGAACACGAGTCGCACCTGAACGATGAAGTTTCACTAATGTTTAATCTTCAAATCTGTGCTCTGCTCGGTCCCCCTTTTGGTCACAGAAAATCCAGTGCGTTGACTCCCCAAACTCTTCTTTTTCTCGCACTGGCAGGCAGCATGTTTGCAAACAGTCTCTTAGCTCCTTCACTCTCGCCAAGACGAAAATCAGACCCCGTGCTGTGGACAGCTTCTGTTCGATGCTCGCATATTTCTTGGTTGTCACTGAGCAATGAGCATAGGTAACCTACTCGAAATAATGCATGGTGTTTGTTAAAAGCTGACCTCCTAACTTCCTCCGCCGACGCGCACTGGCACGGCAGGGTTGTACTAGGGAAACTGATTTCCCAGGTATATCATACGTGCACGGCAGGAGGTAGTAAACTTGAACAGTTCGGTCTTTTTTTGGTGAGCGAATTCGGTCGGCAGCAAGACTGCTTTTTAAAAGTGTGAACGAACCATAAGTTCTAGCAAGAAATGTGCCTGTTAGAGAAGTTCAACTATTAGGACCATAGCTATACTTACTGCCCTTATAATGTGAGGCCTAAGTGTCCACATTCCGCCAGGATGTGTGAAGGAGGTAGGCATTGGAATCTATGGAAGAAGCTTAGCAATGTTAAGGCATAGATAGGTAATGGTTCTTTAAACAGTGCTAACTGTATTGTTGGTTTCATTTCTGAATTGTGTCGTGTTGTCTCTGTTGCTGTCGTGTCCTTAAATCTCAGTGATTAGCTTTTTTCATGGTTTGCAAGGTTTCAGCAGGCCCGTCCTTGTTCTTTAAAAGGTTCTTTTTTTTATATTAAATGCTGTATACGTCTGTTCGTGCAGGCTTAGGCCATCCCAACAATATCAGCACTGCTTTCTGCTGATAATTTTCATAACCTAAATATAATTCTGTTAGAACCCAGGGAACAATTTCTGCAACTGAGATATATCCCTCATTGCCTCTTAGCACGCCTTATGAATTCTGGGAACTGGATGGAAATAGTGTATTAGGTTCACTATCTTTCGATGATTTTCCGAGTGAAGCTGCCGCACTCCACGAATGCAGCCACCGGAAGTTCTCATTCAGCCACTTTAGGGCCAGCAGCATTCAACCGGGTGAGGCGTTTTCAAAACTGGAGGATATAGTGGTGCCTCGATTATATGACTTTCAGGAGACTGCGTGAAAACATTGGATAATCCGAAAAACAACAATTACGGTGCTTAGCCTCATGTGACAAAGATATGTAAAACTTCTAAATAGCCTTTAAGCTGATAATCTGCTAAAATCTGAAGAAGCTAGAACCCTCGTGCAAATATGAATGTAACCTAGAAATTTTGTAATAGAGGTGCCAATCAATCTTTATTATCACCTTGGAACTTCAAAAGAAATCAGTGAGTTTCTGTTGACTCGTCCAGTCGTGCGTAAACCGGGGACGCATAATGGGGGTTTTACTGTATCCACTGTGGGACACATTTCATGCTCGATCGCATAATGTGTAGAAGTTTCTTGAAAATTTCTGGGCGTTGCCTTTAAGGATTAGCATTTTCAAAATAAAAAAAAACCAAGAAACTACTTCAATAAATGACACAGATCAAGCCTGGAATGTGCTCGACAGCGGATGTTTTCTTCAGCTTCGATAATACTTCCCCAGTCGACTGCTGCATGCTGCAAGATTGCCAATTCAGAACTTCCGGAGGCTGCAATCACAGAGTGGAGAAGCGTAATTATAGTTGGAGGCACATACTACAGTCCATATGCAAGTTCTTTTGAAGGGACACTTCCATGGCTGTTGGGGATATTGATTACTATTAGCTATTAGAGCTGTAAAAGCGCCGAAAACAGCAGACTAAGGCGAAGGTAGACAATTGTCCACCTTCGTCATAGTCTTTGTTGTTTTCGGCGCTTTTACACTTTTAATAGCTAATAGTGATCAATACTATTGATTGCTATTAGCCTTGGCATACTCACAACTGTTGTTTATTTGGAAAGAAAATTTACTATATAGGCCCCTTCGGCCAGCCTAGTCATTATCACTTCGCGCAAAGCATTTTTGTATAATAGGGCGATTGATGCCTTACTTACCGACTTCTCCTTTTTCCTAAATATCATATTCCTCATGCAGTTCTCTGCTTGTTTTGTCATTGTATCTGGCAAGAATCTTAATATCGTGCAACACGTACCAAGGAACAGGGGCATCTATTGCAGTGAATGGCGAGGTGGCCAGACAGGCTAGCTCGTGTGGCAGCCGCATGCTCACGGGCACTTTCATTCATACACCTACCCATTTGGCCAATATACACTGCTCCTCACAATAGTGGTATCTGATACACAATGCCTAAGGCACACTCAACAAATTTATTCTTGTGTTTTATGCTGCAAGGCTCAGACGGCTGCTCTGGGCTATTGATTCTGTGGCAGAGCCGAGCCATCTTATTGGGTGCCAAGAACACCACATGAATGTGGTAGCGCTGACCGACTTTCCTTAATTGTGTGACACTGAGTGTAAGTATGGTATCACAGCTAGCTTTACATTGGACCTCTCACGAGTGGGTTTGTTTATGCAGAAGCAAGCTACCTGCAGATGTGAATAATTCAGGTCGCCAAAAGCCTGTTCAGAAAAAGTTGAGGCATAAACAAACCCGCTCGTGAGAGGCCCAATGTGAGACCAGATGTGGTACCATACTTACACTCAGTGTCACACAATTCAAGGAAGCCGGTCAGCGGTACCACATTACTGTGATGTTCTCGGCGCACAATAAGATGGCTCGGCTCTGCCACAGAATCAACAGGCCCAAGCCCCGCCGTCTTAGCTTTGCAGCAAAAGACAGAAGGATAAAATTGCTGGGTGTGCCTTGGGCAATGTGCATCGGATACCAATATTGTGAAGAGCAGTGTATATTGGCCAGATGGGCAGGTGTGTGAATGACCGTGCCCGTGAGCACGTGGCTGCCACGCGAGCTAGCCTGTCTGGCCACCTCGCCATTCACTGCAGCAGATGCCCCTGTTCCCCGGTACTGCATTATGTTAAGATTCTCACAGATACAATGACAAAACAGGCAGAGAACTGCATGAGGCAAATGAAATTTGGGAAAAAGGAAAAGAGTGTGTAAGTGAGGCATCAATTGCCCTATTAAACAAAAATGCTTTGCGCCGAAGTGATGATGACTAGGCTGGCCGATGGACCCTATACAGTAAATGTTCTTTCCAAATAAACAACAGTTGCGAATATACCTTGTGTTGTCTACCTTCGTCTTCGTCGTTGTTGTTTTTGGTGCCTTTAAACCTCTAATACAATTAACAAACTAGCCTAATTACCCACTTTACTATTAGCTAACTTTGTTCATCAAACACTTCCTTACCACCAGCGTGTCACAGCCATTCGTGCACATGCACTCATCTAAAAGGCATTCCTATGGATGTAATCATTATATTTGGTTCTATTTTTATGTTTCAGATAACCTTTGGAGACATTGCGGTTCCTGAAACGCAGTTGAAGCATGTCGACACGAAGCAGCCGTCTATCTATGCCCAGGAACTCACGGTCATGGTACTTGGAACTGAGGCCCTGACAAACTGCTGCCTTACTGGGTCGGCAATGAAGGGAAAGCTTCCTAAAGAAGGAGTTAAGGACTTGATAGGTGAGTAAATTGCCGTAAAGAAGAAATGGTAAGGCACTATTGCAATCAAACTTAACAGGAACAAATGCTAAGTCTACTCTTGAGATATATTGGACTTAAATCCTGGACAAAAAGCTCACCGGTCAAAAGCTCACCAGGTGAAAATTTCATGTTGGTCTTAACACGAGTGCAGACAACTTAGGTGCATGCGTGCGACACTAAAACACAACAATGAATTAAATCTGATAGGCACATGGTTTGTTGATTAGAGTGGAAACAAGTTTCTTTATCGATTGGTTAGAAGCAAATGCAGTCCCCTACTGCCTCCAGCAGTCTTGGTAGGTAGATCTCGGTGTACCTGGAACCCCTTGCAAATATTTTCCAGACGGTTCTGGCATACCTTGAGTCAACCCAGATTGATCTTATCAGCTTCAGCTCCACTCAGGTTAGTGACCTAAATTTTGGTCCCAAATCGTTGCTTCTGCGCCTGTTCTGGCTTACCTGTCGACACCGTTGCATGAGATGGGGTACCACTTCTTCTAAAAATAGTGCAATGTCCATTGCGTCCGCACTTTGGCCCAGCTCGTGATTCACCGGGTAGCCAAAAAAAAGGTGAGCTATTGTCCTGGTCTGCGAAAAAAAACGGGCGAGCTTTTGTTCGGTGAGCTTCCATGCGGTGAGCTTTTGTCAGGTTACCATTGGACTTGTGTCTCGGTGCTCATGGATGGTTTCTTTTTGCTTATGTCGAGGTATTTGTCTTTTTGTGTCATTACGTCTTGCGCTACACCTCCGGTTTCCAATAATGTGCCCCAGTTTTAGCACGATTTAATTTTTGCCTAGATTAAAATTCACTCTGGTGTTCCTTCTGCTTAATTTTGATCGCTGATGTATATCAGCGATTAAACTTAACGAACCTTCAGTATTGTTTACTTTTGTGTACAAATTTCTGAAGACAGCTGACTTTTTACCCCAGCTTGAGGCTGCTGAATCTTTTAAAACCTTCAGCTTGTTCAGTTGTTCTTAAAGTAATTGTTTGGTACAGTATAGCCTCAATTGGTTTTGCATCAGTAAATGCTGAATTATAATATAAAATAGGTGTCAGAATCAAAATTAAAAAAATGTGGTCAGCTGTGTGTTTAAAATTATTGTCTAGCCTACGCTATCTCCGACTTTCTAGCCAAATATCCTGAAGCACGGGTTCTCAAACAGGGTTCCTAGTACAGTATCCTTAGGGTTCTCTCAGCACCTGAACTTCCTCAATCGTTCCTACACCATTGTCATACACTCAATTGCAACAATGCCAAGAGTGGAAGGGGCTCCTCGGCTAACATTAACAATACATTTTGTTCGCTGATATCAGAAAGTTTGAGAGTCCCTGTCGCAAAGAATGTTATGTTTGCAGGCTTTTAAAGGGGTTATAATAGTCTTCAGACTTCGGTCAAGTAAGTGCGGCAGCGGCTCACCGTCACATGTGCAGTGAAGATCAGAAAACAATTTTTGCCAAGGTGCACTAGTTTTATTTAAAAAATTAAATAGACTCAAGTTTGGGGGCCCCTCATCCTTTAAAGTCATTTCCAGGTCACGTGCGTGTGACATGAATGGGGGGCCAAATGAGTGAATGACAACATTTATAAAAACCTTAGCTTCAAATTGGGCAGATACCTGCTCAACTCGCAAACTCAACCACTATTGGCGCCATGCCAGTAGTTCATGTTGCCACCATAAGCTGCATGATGGAAAATGAACCTTTTTTTTCCTTTCTGATTACGCAGCGCACTCGCAACATTTCGAGGGATCATGGTGTGTTCTCTCGTACTTGTGATAAGGTAAAAGAAATAAAAGTAACGAGCTCCAGACTCTTTCCACAGTAAAATTGTTTCATGATCCTTTAAAGGCCCGTTCACACTCTTGCGACCGAGTAAGACCGAGAGAGACCAAACCGGTTTTTAAGCCTCTTACGATCTCTTAGAACCAGCTCCGCCGGCAGCGCATCCGGTTCTAAGAAGTCGCAAAAGGATTAAAAACCGGTCTGTCTCTCTCGGTCGTACTCAGTCGCAAGATTGTGAACGGGCCTTTATGCATTGCAAATTGACGAAATGCCTTGTTTTAGATTATTTCACAGCAGCAATATTTCGCAGTTGCCAATAAACATAGTCATTGGTCCCCGTGCTCAATATATTTAGATGATTAACTTTTTGTTGTTGGTTTCTCTTTGTGAAATTTGCTAACTTTATGTGGACATGAAGTATAATTAAGTAGTGTTAACTAAATATGGAGTTTTAAGGCATGTTTCTTAATTGTCTCTTGTCTTCTCTTTTCAGCTTTTGTTATTGCCAAATTCCCTGGGGAAACTCGGAAGTCGGTGAAAGGATACCTGCGAAGGAAATGCAGCAATACTTCCTCCACTCACAAGAAAGCCTCCAACACACAGAAGAAAACTGCAGAATAAGAGAAAAAATTAGCTTTCATTTTCATTTATTTTGTGCATTGGCTTTTTTTTTCTCTTCAATCTGATTAGCGATTACTATTTTAGATTTTATTTAACAAGTGCATTAACTTTTTTTCATTCATTTTACTTCAGTCATGTAGGTGATGTTACTTCAGTCATGGTAGATGATAAATATCGTAGGTTTTTTTTAACAGGTGCAATACTTTTTTACTTGTTTTTCTTCAGCATGATAGTTTGTAATTATTTTTTTCTTCAAATAAGAGCATGTTTAAAGCTTTAAGTGCATCTGTGATATTTGTAAGCCAGTAAAAGTATTATGTTTTTTTGTTCCATGGTAAGTGTGTTTGTTGTAGGCAACATGTGTTCGTTCTATTGAAAAATGTTTGTTTAATAAAAAGTTCTTACTTTAATTTGTCATCACTTTGAACTCGTCTACATTCAAGCCTGGAACGTAATTCATTTTAGTTTCGATAAGTGCAAATTACTGCAATTGCTAAATCAATATAATTTTCTACATATCCTATCTGGAATTGGTCTGGAATAAATTGGTGAAATGCTTTAAAAGTTCTACTAAGTGTACCCCCGATTATATTTGGAAGCCTGCTTCCAAGTTTAATCCAGGGTACAATTTATAGTACTAAAGCCCTGCATAAAAGCATACTAAAATTCTGCTTAAGTGGACTAGAAGTAGTATTCTAAAAGGATGGCAAAATGTTACTTCCGAAGTGTGTAAGAAGCTTACTAAAATGCCTCTTCCAGCTATACATAGAAGTGTCCTAAAAGGATGGCGAAATGTTACTTTTGAAGTGCGTCAGAAGTGTACTAAAAACCGGCCAATTTAGAGCATCAAGCATACTTTTGGAAGTGCAAATAAAGTAAACTTTAGGAGCCTCGGTTTTTCGCTAAGGGGCGCCATAGTAAGCCGGCCTTCGGGGACCGATCGAGGCCGTCGAAACCCGAATGTACCATTTTGTAAGACCACCTGAGACTGGGTGGAAGAAACACGACGACGTACTCCGTTTCAATGTACTCCGTTTCACCTTACGATGGAGAGCAGCGGACGCTACGAGCCATTCCAATGCCGTGTGAGTGTCACGTCAACTTCGGGAGAGACGCAGCAATGCGCGGTGTGCGTAGTCACGTGATTTGTACGCAGTGCTCGCTTCGCTGGGATGGCTCCTAAGGTCCGCTGCGGTCCATCGCGATTAAGTGATGTTGAGCAGAAAAGTAACCTCGCGGAAAATCTCTACACACGCACACTTTAATAGAATGTAATAAAAATATTATGTTTCTTTTAAAGTCAGAAAAACCTAGAAGGGCGAGGGGTAGTATTTTATTTTTCTAGGCTAGGTGGCGCGAGCTACCCCCGTTATAAATATCGCCATTAGCATTCATCCATCCATTCGGTAGAGGGATACCCAAAACTGGGCGGAGCTGAACGGAGCGACGCAACGACGCTTCGGAAGCCATGTGTCGCGAACCGTCCTGTGCGGCGATTCGGAGCAGCCATCTTCCCGACAGTTCGCACGCCGGACCGGACAGTTTTGACGCGCATGTGTTTCGCGCTTTAACAGTGCTCCGCGCTGACAGCGTTGCGTCAAAAACCTTCCACAGCCCAGAAAGGAAAGATGGCAGCTTGCAGAGGACTTCCATTGGACATGGACGCGCGCACTTGCGGGAACGTCTTGTTTTGGTTTCCTGGTTCAATAATAGCGACAGGTGGATGTCGCACTGTCGGACTCATCTGTTGATCCCAAAAGTGGCTCAGTCTTGATTTCAGAGAATAATACTAGAAATCGCAACACTAGTCAACGATAATAATAAAAAAAAAGAAACATTCACGGTGCCATTTTACTTTGTCCTCCATAAAACAGGTAAGCTTTAGTTGGGTATACGTGAACTGTTCTGGTTTTTCTTTATTTGTGTATATTACCATGGCATTTGTTACTCTCTGCAATTTCTTCGAAGTGTGGTTTAATGGAAATAGCAAAACATGGCAGAACACAGATTTTATAGAATCTACTGATTTTTGTGCAAATCTACTAACTTTTTGGGATCAATCTGCTGACTTTTTTTTCTCCGTCTGGCAACACTGCTAACAACCCACCCGAATTCAGACATAAAAATTACGCTTCAGCTCAGATATTCTTTTTTTTTCTAAATGAAACTGAGATAAAGATTATAAACCTAAAGTGCAAACATACATCAAACAATAAATTCTACAGAAAATAGAAACATTGTTTTTCTATTTTAGTGGCATAAATTTAGCAAAATATATGCTTAACGTGCTTATATTCATAATGAGAATATAATTTTCTTAATCCTGTTAAAATATAAGAACTAACAAACATGTGCATGCATTTCTTGAGCAGTTAATAGCGTACCATATAAAAAAAAAGGTACAGGATCCCGTCCAGTGACAGCTCTTACGTCACAAACCAGAAAAAAGAAACACTGCCAGCTTTAACGTGTAAAACAAAAAGAGTTCCACGGTCTTATGTCGTGGGATTAGTGCAGCTTAAACTGTTCGGAAGTAGTCTTGAACACAATTTATTATAAGCTCTGCCACTCGGGTGCTTCGGGACTTTCCATTAGAGACGTTATTTTCGTTGTGCAAAACTTTTGAACAATTTGTCATCATGCTGAAATTACTCTAAGCTTTGATATTTTAATACGCAACCTCGCCAGTGCGTATATTAGTACTGTTAAGAAATATTAGACCAGAGTTTTCGTTACATATCTCAAATTACCCCAATGGCAACTAGAATATAGTTAGGGGTCCGAGTTTTCGGGGTTATTTTGTTTTCCTTTGAAATTCGGGTGTGTCTTTTCGGGGGGTATGTTTTTCAGCAAAATACGGTGTTTTTCGGCGTTTTTTAAGTTGGGCGAAAAATCGGCGTTAATGAAAATTTAGGCTGAAGGAAACAGGACACGGGCACGGGACTTCCGAATCTCCAGGGAGCGCGCGCGTGACCTGAACATTTCAAATTCGTTCAGGTTCCGATAAGGGAAACAAATGGGACAATGGGAGTGATTTCTGAAGACAGCAGCCTCGCGGATACTTCAGTGGGCTCAATAAAAAATAAATCTCCAGATAAAAATATTTATATTCCTAAAGCTTTAAATAATTGTTTCTTTTTTTTCTGTTTTGCAAGGGAGAAAACACCTCAAATTGGAGCAATTTGAAGTGTTTTCGATTTTCTTAGATTTTGATAAAACAGGTCGGTGATTAATTTTCTGAGTTTGTCAGTATTTACCGAAAACACAAAACCCTAATTACATTTTGTTAAAAGCATACTAACTGATTTCTCCTGGCAGCGCATTCGATAAAAATAATTCTGCCACTAAAGTTCTATTTTTTTCTGACGAAATATTTATATCTATTTTAGGCTTATAGCTGTATTTAAATGACTTTTTCTTAATTGGAACTAGATAATACTAACATATCTAAATTTGCCCAGGCTATAGTAATAATTTAAAGGTTCCTTTGTACTATTGAAGTTTGATATTTATTAATCACATTATTTAACTTATATTTTTGTCTTATCTTAGAGAGGTGGAAAGTCTGTTGTAACACTGTTTCTGCTAAAATCAGGTTCGAGAGAGCCTGATCTTAAAAGTTGAGTAGAAACTTTAATCTTTCGGTCACATGACAAAATATAGTGTATGCCCCTGGATACTGCACTTTTAAACCTGTACCATAATGCTATTTCACAAAGCCTAATATTTAAAGAAAAAGAAATGTAGCGCGTATGTCTAAACTGCGGGAAGCTAGCCATAATGAACGTTTTGCGTCTCTGCTGTTGTCAAGAAACGTTGCCAGCTTAGTACCACCGCAGGCCTGGGGTCTGAACATGCATCCCGCAGTAGCGATGAACGACCGTACGCCGGTGCGATGCTCAACCACATCAGAAAGGGTAGAGATAAAGATTCTACTGAGGATCTGTGGATTCTGCAGCGCGAGTTTGTGCTACAAAGCGCCCCCAAGCGGAATAATAGTGAAACCAAGGGAACCCAGAGAAAAAGGACTCATGAGTTTCAATTTCTAGATTGGTTAAAGGGAGGAGAAATGTGTACGGAAAATAAATGTCCGAAGATTTGCCTAAAAAGAAGCGACACCAATAACCGTGTCTACGAGAGAAGTACATTAGCGTAATGGTAATCTGTCTCAAAGTACCCCTTGACCTTGTAAACAACTGGGTGAACGTAAAACAAGTGTAAGAAGATTGTTCAACGTCCAGTAGTGCAGGCATGTCCAAATATATCCTTTGCGCAAAGAAACATGAGCACGACCTCTCACAGAATAACGATGAACAAAGGGTACGAACATTATACGGAACAAATTATGAACCTCCGAACAGAGAAAGCTTTGACGAAAACCGCTTTAACGCCAATAAATAAAGAACTTGATCAGGTAGGCAGGCGCCCAGTATCCTATAGGTTTTTTTTTCGCATGACCTCAATCCGCGGTTTTGTTTATTTTTGTCTCCTTCCTGTGTTGTCTTTGCACTACATTGTAAATATGCAAACCCAACTAGCCCAACAGCTCATTTTGACGCGGTTTTGTTGTTGGATGTCTCGCGATGAAACGCAAAGGCCCCAATGCACTACGAATTTTATGGTGCCAGAGGAAACTTCCGAAAGCTCGCCTTTCGCACCCGCAAGGCAGCTCCTAACAACAGAATGGTGGACATAATTACGTCAATGAAAACATTCTATTCGTGGTGAAACCTCGGTAGGGAAGCTTCTGTTTTCCTCACTATCCCTCACCATGGGTAATGTACGTGCTATCCACGTGGTTATGTTTCGATTTTCATAGTGCATAGAAGCTTCCAATTGCACGTGCTTGCACCAGCAGAGGAAGTTGAAGTATCCTGACTCTGGGTTGTGAAAAATATCCACCAGGCGGCGATACCCAAAACTTCTCGCCACGGAGAAGTGGTATTGGATGTGAAACCGATGCTCGCATGCGCGTAGACGAGGGAGGGGTGCTCAGAATTCGCGAATGGTGGAGAGCAGACGCGTTTGTGCAGTCTATAAAAACAGATGTAAAATTAACAAAGATAATGTGAGGTGGCCTCACAAGTTGTAACAAGCTCGAAGTTCAAATCCCGGTTCCGCTAAAACTTTTTGTCGGCAGCTTACTTACCTTAATTTTGATTTGATCAGTACAGTTCGTTCATCTGTATATTTAGACTATTTACTCTTTAGAAAACGCGTCAAAACAACGAAAACTGCCTGCGATACATTTCACGTGACCTCTTAACTCTTGCAGATGATGCCATGTTTCCAAAGCCCACAAAAAGAAAAGCACAAATATAGACGTGGCGGCACGAAAAATACGAGGGCCTCTGGGGCACAAGAAACACGTACTACGTGCCAGAATCTGTCCTACCCACGCGGCGGCATGGTGCTTCAGAACATGTCCGATTGGGTACATTTCGTTTTGGTGTGTTAAAGAGAGAGAAAACGTGGAAAGTCATGGCGCGATTGTGAAGTGGTTAGCGTACCTCACTGATTATGAGGAGTCCCTGGATTTGGAATCTCGACTACACCAAATACTGTTTACCTGTGGTTCTCTAAGCTTTATTCTAATTTAATTAGTATTGTTCCTTTATATGCCTATTTTGACCATGTATATATCTAGACTCTTTGATACCATGCGGAATTAGTTTTAGCGTAACTACATATAATTTAAAGATGACCATTTAACAGACATCTCGTTGGTTGGGATGATCAATTAAAGAAGCACTGGTTAAGCTGTTGTCGCGCAAAAATTAAAGGACATCCAATCAAGCTCTGACACACAAAAGTTTTCGAGGACTCCTCATCGTCGCCTTCAAGGGTGACCTTTGATGAGCAGTATTATTTGTATTTTTATTCTTCTATGTTGGTGTTTTTTTGTTTGTTTTTTAAATAATTTATATGGCAAACACTGTTGACGCAGGAGAAAGGTAATGTCCTGATGAGTCTATATCGATGTTTTCTAACGTATATTGGATGTGCCAGGCTTCCAAGCAGAGTCTCTGTCGGGGGTTAGTGTCAACGTCGATCATGCAGAGTTGTCTTGAACTCAACGCGGTGGTCCTTGATGTCGTAGTGCTTCGCGAATGCTCTGAGTTCGTTATTAAAATTGCGAACGTCGTTTCGTTTTTGGCACATTCTCCCGTGAAAGTTTTGTTTCGCCAATGTATGTGGCTAGGCGATTCGCGTAAAGAATTGTGTACACAAAGCCTGGCGCTTTCTCTTTAAGGGATGATTCTTTGGTAGTGTCTTTGGCCGCCCAAGTGCTGATACTGGCATGTGATCCATTTGTGTCGCCTTTGTACCTAGCACAAGGGAAAGTACTTTGCTTGTTCCCCCTATAAAGGGAGCGCAAGTGCGCGTTTCATGGTCAGCTGAGTATCTGTCTCCCGCTGAAGGTGTGCAATTATCTTGACCTACAGACAACGCGTAATACGATGGATAAAAATGTTCATTTGGCCTTTCTTTCCGAAATCGGTAGTGACGTATTGTTTTTTTCTTTTGTAAGCGCTTGTAGTTGAATTTTATGTAATAACTCGTTCAATGTTGTAAGGTATATTTGGCTGTAGGTACGGCAATTCTCGTGCAACCATGTTGTCTAACCATCGCTGTT